>JAJIBD010007070.1:70000-117222 GCA_021461705.1 Cryptotis parvus | reverse complement strand
TAGCTATTCTGGGAGTTTTGTTCTTTTTGCCCACTCTCAGCTTAATCTAGTTAAGCCAAGGTTCATTCTAATGAGATCTCTCTTCTATGTAAACACTGCTAGAGGGTATGGCAGTTACAGAAGTCACCTTGACTCTGAATAACTTCTGACTTATTATACATCTACTAAGACTTCTATGTTTTCTAGATTGGGCACAGCTCCTCTTTATACCCACTGCACCCAGCGTGGGACAGAATTTACCAGGAGACTGCCACCCTGGCTACGTTGGGACTATAGGAAGACTATAGGAAGGATCATACTAGTTTGCTCTAAGCAGGCAAGAGTGACCCTTTCAGTACACGAGAACAAGATACTCAGAATCACCCTGGTGCAGATAATAATAATAAGGACCTTGTGGGTACCATCTAGATTACATGAAGCTCATGAAGTTAAGATGTATTACTTTATATCAGCCCCCTCTCTCTCCAGTGTTTTACATAAGAGATAATCTCAGAAGAAGAGATTAGTCCTTGCTGTAACCTTTGTTTATACCTGCAATAGGGTGTGGCACTTCCTTTCTACATTTGTTTAGGGTTCTTTGCTGACATGACCCTCCCTGGATTACTCTGGTGTATATAAGGGGACTGACTTGAGGCCCTTCGGCTTTTGCTCCTTGCTTTTGGCCTTTTTTGCTTTCGGCTTTTGGTGGCTCCTGCGGCTTTTTGGCTTTTTGCTCTTTGGCCTTTTGCTCCTTCTTCTGGGTAGGACTCAGCTCGGGTGAGATCCTCTCTCTTTGGTGGGAGACTTAGGCTCTTTTGTATGGTCTAAGTTCAGACCAGAGCTAGAGTTTGTTCATTATATTGGAGTGCTGTGGAAGAGCTTTTGTACTATTAAAAGCCTTTTTGGAACTGCGCGCGGACTCGTGAGTTTTCATCTGTTCTCCCGGTGGCCTCGGAGGTAGAAGAGAACTTCAGTCCTGACACTGTCGGGGACCCAAGCGGCCATCCCTGACAGGCATATATCCTCCCCCACTATACTATTGCTCCTGCCCAGTTTAAGTGTTTAGAAGAGAATATTTGGGTCACTTGTCACTTGTCTTCCCATGGTTCATTGATTGGCTTGAGCGGGCTCCAGTAACGTCTCCATTTGTTGGGAATGAGGTTCATCATTGTTACTGTTTTTGGCATATTGAATACACCACAGGTAGCTTGCCAGGCACTGCCATGACTCTGGGTTCACCCAAAGGGGTCCAGTCTTTTCTGTGTCAGACCATCAACCATCCAGGGCCCATAGGGCAGAGCCCTGAGTGTAGACAAGCCTGTCTCCTGTCTGCCACCTACCAACACAGCCGGGCACTGCAGCCACACCTGCAACACCCTCAAGGGGCAGGAATATTTGGGTAGAGAGAATCATTTGTTTTTCAAGGGGTGCACCCAAGCAGGATTTACTGGGAACTCAGGGGGCCAGGTCTAGCCAAGCTTAGACTCAGCGGTGCTCATTCTGGCAGGGCTGGTGGGGCTCACAAGCTGTGGGGGCTCAGAAAAGGATTCTCGCGGGAGTTGTGGGGTGTGGTGGTTATGGGGAGTCACGCACCTCCACCTTTCAGGTGCCAGGACGTCCTGACCCCTGCTGCAGCCCCAGAGAGTCCCTCGGCTCCTTTTTGCCCTCTAGGTGACTTCTTGTACCACCCAGCCTGTCCTTTGTTCACTTACTCATCCGTTTAACAGGAAGGAGCACCAGGCCAACACGTGACAGCCATATCCCTTAGAGCAAAACAGGAATTCAAATGGGTAGTGACCTTGATCTTGTTCTACCTACAGAGAGGAAAAACCCCCTGCACGCCTGCATACATATAGGCTATAGCTTAGGACAGTGAGGCTGAGGGGTTCTGTCCCAGGGGATCCGGGTCTGTCCTCACAGCACCTCATGTTTAACATGCATCATTTTCCAGCCCCCTGTGGGCTGAGTGCTCACCATTCGCACTTTACAGAGGAGGAAGCCAAGGCTTCCCAGGAGCCTGCCGTAGGCTGGGAAGCTCCGCACTTCTGCTCTGGACAGGCTGTCCCCGAGCCTGTTCTGGGAGAACCCATGCGTTTCTACCAGGCTCATAATGTTTGTGCATGCGGCACCTTCCACTCTCCTGGACAGCACCCCCTGCGGCCTTTCTCCAGTGGGATGAGCTCTCCTTCCTGGGCACTGCTTCAGATGGTCAGCACCCTTACTCCAGGCCAGTCTGCCCGGACACGTATTGAGAGACTGGAACTCAGCAGCCTGAACCCCTCTTCATGGGAGCTCCCTTCTCCTGGGAACTTCCCAGCATGCTGGCCTCACGGCAGGCTCCTGGATGGAGAATGGGGTTCCTTAGGTCATGTGATTTGTTGAGTGTATTAAGCTTAGGCACTGTGATTACAGTAGTGCTAATATTAGAGCTTGAGGAGGTCAGTGCTGCTGTCCCGCAACCTGCCGCTGGGGACCAGTGTCCCTCCACTGCTGTTTCTAGCTCCCCCAGCCCCCGTCTCCCTGTCTGCCACTTAGCAAATTCAATTTTGTAGGCAGGCACTCAGGATGTTGCTATTGGCCATTGTCTGATCCCTCATATTAATTATTTTCTTATTTTTGGAGGGTGGCATATCCAGCAGTGCTCAGGGTTTACCCCTGGCTCTGCACTCACGGGTCCCTCCTGGTGAGCTTGGGGAACCGCACGGGTGCCGGGATTGACCCTCGTTCACCCCAACCATCGTGCTGTTGCTCAGGCCCCAAGTCTTCTGCCCGTTTGTTCTCACTTCTGGTTCCATCCAAGTTCAAGGGAGTGCTGCAGGATTTCGTCTCTCCTCTTAGCTGAGTCATGTTACACCGTGTGTAGACACCACGATTTCTTTGTCTACTCCCTTTCATCAGCCTCCCTTGTGTGGTTTCCAGATCTTGGCTATTGTGGCTAGAAATGCTGTGACAAGTTTTGAATCAATGTTTGTGCTCTTGGGGTGGATGCCAAGGAATGGAGTCACTGTGCCCTACAGAAACTCTGTTCTTACATTTTGAAGGAATCTCCATGCTGTTTTCCAAGGTTGAGCCTGGCAACCTGCTCACCAGCAGTGACTGAGGGTTCCTCTTTCCCCCACATCCATGCCAACACAGGGTCTTCAGGCCTTTTTGGTATGTGTGGATTCTCGCTGGTGTAAGGTATATCTCAGTTCTTTTCATTTGCATTTTCTTGATAGTGATGAAGAGCACTTTTTTATATTTTATATGAGGAAGAAGGGTCTGCTCAGCTCCTCACTCATTTTTTGATACAGTTGGGTGATTATTGTTGTTATATTTTGGTTTTTGCTTTTGGACCATACCTGACCGTGCTCAGGCTTATTCTTAGATCTGTGCTCAGGAATCACTCCTGGTAGGTTCAGGGAACCGTATGGGGTGCCGGGGATTGAACCCAGGTCAGTTGTGTGCAGGGCAAGAGCCTTACTTACTGTACTATCTCTCCAGCCCCTGATGTTAAGTTATATGAATGCTTTATCAATTTTGACTACTAGCTCTTTGTCAGATGAATGATAATGAATATCTTCTCCCACTCCCTGGAGTGTTATTTTGGTTGTTTGTTTCTCAGTACAGAAACTTTTGACCTGGATGTTCTATTCGTTTAGTTTTTGATGCCAACTGTATCAAGTCATGGAAGATGCTTCTGAGGCCCATATCCTGGATTTCTCTGTGTTTCCTTGGATGTAGTTTATGGATTCGGTCTGATATCAAGGTCTTCAATCCCTTTTTGAATTAAATGTAGTTATGACAGAAACAATTCCTGTTTCTCATTCCTCCTACATATCTAAAGGCCCCCAAGATGCTATTTCTGCATCTCTTCTCTGTTCAGGGTTCTAGTGCAGGCTTCAACTGGTTTCATGATAATCCCAAGGTGTAAAGGTTGCTGGTCCCCAGGTACCCTTAAACCCTTGGCAAAGCGCATTGTTTGAACTCATTGTCCCTTAGTTTTTGAGAGCTAGGATGGGAGGGTCAGAATTCCTGGGCAGGGGCAATGAGAGGTGGGAGATGGGGTGGGCCAGGGCATGGGTGCCCGCTGTGGTCAGTTTGCTCAGCAGCATCTGCTCACAGGGGAGCCAAGGCCTGGCGGAGAGAAGAAAGTGGCCCTTTCTGGGTGAACTCCCCTCCCAGGTCACTATGAGGTCCCACATGCCTGCACAGCCTCTTTTCTCCGTTCTATGCCTTCCCAGCAAAGTTCTCTATCAAGAGAAAAATTAATTCATTTTCTGTGCAGGAAAATAAACATTTTTGTTACTGGTTTTGGCATATCGAACACGCATTGGACAGCTTGCCGGGCTCTGCCGTGCGGGCGCTATACTCTCATTACCTTGTGGGGCTCTCAGCAGCATCTGTGCAGGGGAACCAAGGCCTGGCTTGGAAATGAAAAATGAACTAGTTCCAGAGGCCCCATTCACTCTCAATGGAACAGACATCTCTGAATGCAGCAGTTATGTGTACCTAGGTTGAGAAGTCAACATGATGAACGACCTAAAACCTGAGCTGCGCAGGAGGAAGAGAGCAGCATGGAATGCCTTCAAAGGCATTGAAGAATTAGCTAAAAGGACAAAGAACCTCCGGCTCTGGGCACATCTCTTTGACTCCACCGTTCTCCCTGCATTAACATACATACGCCTCAGAGACCTGGGCCCCACGAAAGCAGGATGAGAATGCTATTCGGGTCGCCCAGAGAGGAATCGAAAGAGCTATGCTTGGAATATCACGCCTCACTCAAGTGAGAGAAGGAATCTTGAGTTCTGACCTCCGTCGCTATTCCAGAATCAGGGACACTGTCTCGTTTACCAAGGGATCGAAAATCAGATGGACTGGACATGTAATGCGATTTGGAGATGACCGCTGGACTAAAGCCATTACCGACTGGATCCCACGGAATGTCAAAAGAACATGTGGCCGCCCACCTACAAGATGGTCAGACTTCTTTGTCAAGACCCTGAAGGAACGGTTTGAGGCTCTTCATATTCCTGAATCAACCAGATGCCATTGGGCTACATTGGCACTTGATAGGGTCCAATGGAAATGTTACTGGCGCCCGCTCGAGCAAATCGATGGATAACGGGATTCAAGTGATCAAGTGATCAAGTTTCTGTGCAGTGTCTTCAGTTAAAAAAGAGCAATAACAAGCAATATGTGGACACATTGAAATAATACAAAGGCGTAATAAGGAAAAGTGCAGAATGTCCCTTCTGTGTGCCCATGTGGATGGCCATTGGAGAGCTTCTCTCTCACTGCTGCTCCATGAACATACATACAGATGGGTCACAGTACATGGTGGCTCACCTCTTCCAAATGGGGGTTAAGTTCCAGTGTGGTAGGGTTGGGACACACACACACACACACACACACACACACACACACACACACACACACACCTCCTATCAGTAATGTTTTTATGTTCTCTAGGACCTTAAGTTACCTTAGCTGTTGGTTTCTTTTTTTTTTTTTTTCCTTTTTGGGCCACACCCAGCAGTGCTCCAGGGGTTACTCCTGGCTCTGCACTCAGAAATTACTCTTGGTGGTGCTTAGGGGACTGTCAGGGAACGCCGCTGGGGTTCCCGACAGTGTCAGGACAGAGGTTCTCTTCTACCTCCAAGGACGCCGGGAGAACAGATGAAAACTCACGAGTCCGGTGCAGTTCCAAAAAAGGTTTTTAATAGTACAAAAGCTCTTCCACAGCACTCCAATATAATGAACAGACTTTAGCTCTGGTCCAAACTTAGACCATACAAAAGAGCCTAAGTCTCCCACCAAAGAGAGAGGATCTCACCCGAGCTGAGTCCTACCCAGAAGGAGCAAAAGGCCAAAGAGCAAAAAGCCAAAAGCCAAAAGCAAAAGGCCGAGGAGCCAAAAGCCAAAAGCTAAAAGGCCCAAAAGGCAAAAGGTGAAGGGGGCCTCAAGCCAGTCCCCTTATATACACCAAAGTAATCCAACCAGAAGGGTCATGTCAACAAAGAACCCTAAACAGAGTGTAGAAGAGCAGTGCCACACCCTATTGCAGGTATAAACAAAGGTTATGCCAAGGACTAATCCGGAGATTATCTCTTATATAAAACACTGGAGAGAGAGGGGGGGGCTGGTATAAAGTAATGCATCTTAACTTCATGAGCTTCATGTAATCTAGATGGTACCCACAAGGTCCTTCTTATTATTATCTGCACCAGGGTGATTCTGAGTATCTTATTCTCGTGTACTGAAAGGGTCACACTCACCTGCTTAGAGCAAACTAGTATGATCCTTCCTATAGTCTTCCTATAGTCTCAACGTAGCCAGGGTGGTAGTCTCCTGGTAAATTCTAACTGTCCCATGCTGGGTGCAGTGGGTATAAAGAGGAGCTGTGCTCAATCTAGAAAACATAGAAGTCTTAGTAGATGTATAAGTCAGAAGTTATTCAATCAAGGTGACTTCTGTAACTGCCACACCCTCTAGCAGTGTTTACATAGAAGAGAGGTCTCATTAGAATGAACCTTGGCTTAACTAGATTAAGCTGGGAGTGGGCAAAACAACAAAACTCTCAGAATAGCTAAACCTGTCCTCCAACAGGGGACCATATGGGATGCCAGGGAATTGAACCCAGGTTGGCCATATGCAAGGCAAACACTCTATCCACTGGACTATTGCTCTGGCCCCAGCGGTTGGTTTCTGATTTAGCTCTGATATTCATTCCTGGGGACTGTGGATTTGAAGGTTGGCGTGTGTGACTGGTCATTCCTGGGGGCTGTGGTTTGAAGGTGGGTGTGTGTGACTGGTCATTCCTGGGGTTTGTGGTTTGTGACTGGACCATCGTGGGACTTCCAGTTCTCCTTGCTTCAGTTTTGCTTCTCCCCTCAAGCAATGCTTGCAGGGACCTGGGGCTCCCAAGAGGCCTCCAGATTCAACCATCATCTACTCCCACCTCTGTATTTGACAGGCCATTCTGATCACCTGGACCAAGAGATTCCGCGTCAGTGGAGTGGAGGGCACTGATGTGGTGAAGCTGTTGGACAAGGCCATCAAGAAGCGTGGGGTAAAGCATTAGCCGTGGCCGGGAAGGGAGGCTGTGTTTTCCAGCAGCGGCTCTTTGGGGTGGGGGAGTGAGTGACAGAGTCTGGTCTGAAGCCTCCCATGGGAGACCTTGAAGATCTAGTAGGTGAGAGGTGGGACCCAGAAGATGGTCAGGATGGGAA
This sequence comes from Cryptotis parvus, assembly GCA_021461705.1. Classification (NCBI taxonomy): domain Eukaryota; kingdom Metazoa; phylum Chordata; class Mammalia; order Eulipotyphla; family Soricidae; genus Cryptotis; species Cryptotis parvus. The sequence goes on along the minus strand of JAJIBD010007070.1, from coordinate 110,032 downwards.
GCGGAGCTCTCTGCAGTGCTGGTCAAAGGAACTAAGCCGTCTGATGGAGCTCACGGGATTGAGGCACCCTTGTGGACAGAATGAGGTGGTCAGCATGGGCAGATAGGAGGGGGTTGTTGAGCTTGACTTGGCATCTTCAGGGGACACTACCACTGCAGAAAATAGAACCAGGGATAACCGTGTGCCAGGCAGGAGCCTTCCCCGCTATGCTACACTCCAGGCCGAGTGTTTGCACATGCACATTCAGAGGCTTCCTGAGTGTTGTTGTCACTCTAACCTTCAGTGTCTCTGACAGTTTTTACCAGATACCAGAGTACATATTTGCTGCATCTTCTAAAATTGGAAAATAGATGTCAATTATTTCTCCTGATTACCTGTCTAACTAGTTGGTCATTCTAGAAACTTGTTTAGTGGGCCATACCCAGTGCTCAGGGCTTACTCCTTCAGCACTCCTGGTGGGGCTCGGTGAACCATAGGTGGTACTGGGAATCGAACCTGGGCTGACTGTGTACAAGGCAAAAGCTCTGCCAGCTGTGCTATTGCTCCAGCCCTGACCAGATAGTGAAGGGGACCCAGTTGTTTCTGGAATGAAATGACAACAGTGCCACCCCCCCACCATGGTGGTTGGGAAAACGGGGCCCCTTCTACGCTGCACCTGAAGGTTGGGGAATCTCTGCTCCCATGCACAGATACTGACACGCCATTGTTGGTCCCCAGGACTATGACGCCAACATCGTGGCTGTGGTGAATGACACCGTGGGCACCATGATGACCTGTGGCTATGACGACCAGCAGTGTGAAGTCGGCCTCATCATAGGTGATGCACCCCCGCCCAGCCCTTCCTCCTCTGGTGTCCCGAAGGCGTCCTGCCCATCTCTAACTTTCCTGTTCTGTCTCTTTCTAATTCAGGCACTGGCACCAATGCTTGCTATATGGAGGAACTGAGGCACATTGACCTGGTGGAGGGTGACGAGGGCCGGATGTGCATCAACACGGAGTGGGGAGCCTTCGGGGACGACGGGGCCCTGGAGGACATTCGCGACGGAGTTTGACCGGGAGATCGACCGGGGATCTCTCAACCCGGGCAAGCAGCTGTGAGTGCCAGTTTTGTCTTTGACTCACCCTATGGGTGACTGGAGGGGACCGTGGAGGGAAGATTCGGGCTGGGAGGTGAGAGGGCAGGAAGTTGCCGCACCTCCTGCTGTGGCTTCGAGTCTGCGTGGCAAGACCCGGCGGTGGTTGGAGCATTCCATCATTGTCTCCCCAGACAGCGGGTTTGAGAATTAGAAGCAAAGGAGGAAAGCTCTGGCTTATAGAAACCTTTATATATGTTCTGTCCTGTTATCAGAGACTGGTGCTGCTCTCGGCTGTGCAAGGGAATGTGTGGGTTGCTTCAGTCAATGTGACGTTCTCGAGTTTCCTGGTGGCGCTGTGTGCAGCTCACAGGATGAAAAGTAGCTCATCTTCTTCCTCTCTCTCTCTTCCTCTCTCATGTATGTGTGTGTGTGTGTGTGTGTCTCTTGGGCGCACCCAGCAGTGCTCAGGGCTTCCTCTTGGCTTTGCACTCATCAGTCCTGGTGGTGCTCAGGGAACAGTATAGGATGCCGGGAATCGAACCCAGGGTCAGCCACGTGCAAAGGTACTCAATCGCCCTCCCCACCATGCTCTCCTGCCTGGTAGCTCCTCCTCGGTGAGGTCAGTCCTTGGGGCTGACACCTGTCCTGTAAGGGACTGAGCTGTTGAGGTGAGCAGGAGAGCAGTGGGGGTGGTCAATAGACCAAGCTTGTCAGGGAGAGTGGAGCAGGACAGACATCTTAGCTAACACCAGCATCAGACTAACCAGCCCAGTGTTGTGGGGCCCTGGAGAGCTCCTGACTGTGGGAGTCTGAGCCTTCCTCAGGCCAACACAGCGGTTGCTGTCTTTGTTCCCCAAGTGCTGGCTGTGATCCTGTGTGCTGCGTGCTCTCAGATCTGCCAGCTCCCAGCAGCCATGACCCAGGGGCAGAGGCTATCGCCTGCTGAGACACATCCACTCAGGTTTGGGAGATTGTAGACATTGGCACGGTGTGCATGATCTGCTAGAAACCCTCCACGGTGCCTGCAGATGCTTATCCTCATCCACAGGTCTCCAGGAAGACGGTACTTAAGCTCCATCAATAGCTTCACATCAAATTTGGGGGTGAGGAGTCAGCCCAGTATCTAAGAGTGAAGTCATAAATTGTTGGCTGTCAGAGCTGTGGAACTGGGGCCGGTATTGCCAAGCAGGTGTCTGAGCCTCAGGATGCAAAGCAAAGACTCAACTCTGGGTCTCAAAACTTGGGGTTCTCTTCTTGATACGCTTCTCAGTGTGTGTGCATGGGGTGGAGGGCTGGAGAGTTACTGGTGGTCACGTGCTCCTCTCCATTCATCCAGCCCAGGTCCCGTCATCTTTTGGGTAATGGCTTTCAGAATGACCGGAGCACTCTGATCTCATGCCGGCATCAGGCTGAAGGCTGTCAGGGAGCCCCAGGGTCTGAGGAGAGAGCTGAGCGTTTCCTCAGAGAGGGCCTGCTTAGTCCAGCAGGTGGGCAGTTACCTGCCATAACAGAGCGATTAGGACCCAGGCTCCTCTCTGCCCTTTGCTCTGTGTCTCCAGGCCAAACTGTGAACTGGACTCACAGCTGTGGAATGGGGGAAGGGGGAGCCGCATGGGGGGCTGGGGGCTGGACGGGTGAGTGAGCGATGGAGGAGCAGAACCGGGTGAAGCCTGTCTTCTCGGCCCACCTCCCTGCTTACAGGTTATCGCAGGTCAGATCTCGGTGACAGTCCGAAGTGCTGACAACATGTGGGTTGTATTGCATATTCCTGGAAATAGCTGATGGCCAGAGAGGATTTTGCAGGGGTGGAGGGGAGGTGGGTTGGGCCACACCCAGCAGTGCTCAAGGCTCTATGCTCAGGGTCACTCCTGGAAGTGCTCCAGGGACCTAGAGGGTGTCAGGGATCAATCTGAATCAGCCATATGTAAGATAAGCACCCTACTGGCTGTACTATCTCTCCAGCCCCTCCTATGGTTAGTTTTGATCCCACCTTGTTTTGTTTTTTATTTTATTTATTTATTTATCTTTGACTTTTTGGGTCACACCTAGAGAGGCCCAGGGGTTACTCCTGACTGTGCACTCAGGAATTACTCCTGGTGGTGCTCGAGAGACCATATGGGATGCTGGGGATGGAACCTGGGTCTGCTGCATGGAAGGCAAACACCCTACCCACTGTACTATCACACCGGCCCCCTTGTTTCGCTTTTTAATTCCCCCTTCTCCTGGCCTCCGATCTTCTTGGGCCTCTTATTTCTTCTGTTTCCTATGATGTGCCTGAAATCTTGAATTCCAGTTCCCTGTGATTCCTTATCATAGTCTTCAAAGAGCAAAGAGATACTGAAACCCCCTCCAAAGAAAGAAAACCCAGCACGTAGTGACTCCACCCCCAGATGAAGCAGCTGCCGGGAGTGACTGCAGCGCAGTGCCACACGCCTCTCTGCCCGGTGCTCTGCATAATGCCTGGCACCTCCTGGCTACTTGCAGCCCCGTGCGTGACTAGGCACCTCGCCCCTTCTCTGCCCCAGGCTGCTGGGTGGGGCTGGCCCGGCTGCCAAGGGAGCTCTCAAGCTGCTCACAAGTTCCTGCACGCTGCTGCCTCGGTGCATGTGGCCTCCCTCCTGCCCGTTCCACTGGGGGTCTCGGCAGTGCCTGTGAACCAATGCTGCCCTCTCTCCAGGGGACGCCTCCTGCCCAGAGGCCAGTCAGTCACCACTCGCTTGGTTTCCCAGGAGAAAAGAGGAGTAAAGGGGGCTCAGCTGACCCCCCTTGCCCCTGGCTGGAGCTGATCCAAGCTCTCAAGGGGCCTATTTCCTCGTCTCCTTCCAGTAGGGATCAGGACTGGGAAGGGTCAGGACTGTGGCTTCCTGCTTCCTTTATCTGGAAAAGGGCATTGAGGCTCTCTCTGCATAGCTTGTGGAAGGGCCCAGAGTAGAAGAGGAGCGCTAGCACAGCGGGTAGGGCATTTGCCTTCACGTGGCTGACCTGGGTTTAATCCCCGGCATCCTGTATGGTCCCCCAAGCACTGCCAGCACAGCACACCCTGGGTGCAGAGCCAGGAGTCAGCCCTGAGCGCAGCCCATGTGAAGTATCTCCGAGGCAGTGAGAAACGCCAGTTTTAGTTTTCCTGAGGGAGAAACAGTTGGAGTGTCAGTCTGACAGGCTGCAGACCCCCTGGGACGAAGTGAGTGAGCAGTAGGTGGACATACCAAGGCCAGGGTGGGGGGGTGGGGACAGTGGCTGCTGGCCCCGGGGAGCAGGGAATGTTTACCAGCGCTGTCCCCTGGGTGTGGAGCCTCTCTACTGGACTGCACTGGTCCGAGTCTGCGTTTGCCTGTTCTCTATGCCTCTCTGACTGTGGGCACTTGACACCATCTTTTTCTGTCCCTCAGTTTCCCCATACGTAAAAGGGGCCAAGTGTATCACTTGCAGGATTGTGAGTGATGCGCATAGTACAGAATGAAAGGGGCATCTGCCCGGAAAGCCACTGCACCGGGCCAAGGTCGCTGAGCTCTGGGGCACTGACACCACCTGCGCCTTTGCCCCACACCTACTGGTTCCTGCCCCCAGAGAGGAAATCGAGGTCTTGAGTGGTGGGTCAACAGGATGTAGGACAGAGAAGCTGGCTGGCGCCTAGGCAGACCAACTCTGCGCCTCCTGCTGGGGGCTGAGCCAAAGGCTCTCCCCAGAGGTGCCAGAGGCCAGGCTGGGCTAGGCAGGTCCCACTCTGCAGGGCGCTCTCCTGCCAAGGAGCTGGGGTGCAGGGGTGGCTGGGCCAATCGAGTCTGGCCCCTGTCAGGATCGAGAACAATGGGAACCCTGTGGGCAGTAGGGCGGGGTAGGTGCTCAGGTCCCAGCGGCCTCCCCGGCCTGCCCTGCCTCATCCGGTCCTCTCGCTGGGTCACTGCCAGCTCTGCGAGCGCCACGTGGCTCCCTGGACGTGACTGTGCCTCTGGGATCTGTCCTGCTCCAGGCTTCCTTCCAGACCCAGGCTCAGATGTGGCACCCCGCCAGGCCTCGCACATCCCTTCACAGGGATTTTACTCAGCTGTCCTGTGGCTGAACATGGCCCAACTGGGGGGCTTCAAGCTACCAGAGCTCTCTCTGGAGTTTGGGATGGGCTCAGAGCGGGCAGTCAGTTCCCCAAAGTAAATTCTTGATACTTTTTGTTGGGGCGGGGTGATTCACATCCCACTGTGCTGGGGTACTGTGTGGTGCTGGGGATGAAACTTCGGGAACCTTGGGCTGCAGAGTGAGAGAACAGACTCTGGAGAGACTCTGGGCTTTGGGTGTGGAGGAGCAGAGCCCCCAGAATGCAGCCCTGCATTCAGGCCAAAGGTCTAGGCTGCCTGCAGAAAGACATTGACCTTTCTGTGCTGGGAAATGGGGAGACTTTCCTGGCTACCTTGCTGTAGGTCTGAGCAACCTGCAGGTGGAAGGGGACAAGCGAGAGCCCCTCAGACGTCCTCCATCCGCTTCCATCCATCCATCCATCCATCCATCCATCCATCCATCCATCCATCCATCCATCCATCCATCCATCCATCCATCCACATCCACCCACCCACCCACCCACCCAGATACAAAGCTGTTCATGGTTGGTTTCCGTCATAGTGTTCCAACACCAGTGCACATGTCCCCAGTTTCCCTCCTCCCCACACACCGCCCCAAGTCTGCCTCTATGGCAGGTACTTTTCTCTTCTCTCTTTCTTTCCTTTTAGGCATTATGGTTTGCAGTATAGGTACCGACAGATTATCATGTCTATCCCTTTACCTGCTTTCAGCTCTCAGTTCTTGTCCAGTGGTATCATTTCCAACATCATTGTCACACTGTACCTTCTCTCTTTTTTTAAATTTTTTATTTTACAATTACAAAATATACAATTGAAAAGTTCATATTTGGGTTTTGGTCATACAGTGTTCCAGCACCCATCCCTCCACCAGTGCCCATCTCCCACCACCAATGTCCCCGGTTCCCTCCCCCACCCCCAGCCCTCCTCCATGGCAGGTTCTTTATTTCCTTCCCTTTCTCTTTCTTTCTCTTTTCCTTCCCCTCCAGACTATGGATTCACACTGTACCTTCTCTATCCTAACTGCCCTCTCCCCCCAGGGCCAGTTCTCCTGGCCGTGGATATTCGGTCTCATGCTATGTTTTTTATATCCCACAAATAAATACAATCATTCTCTGTCTGTCCCTTCTCTTCTGAGGGACTCATTGCACTCAGCATGGTACTCTCCATGTCAATCCATTTAGAGGAGATTTCCTGGTTTTATTTTTTCCTGGTGGCTGTGTAGTGTTCCACAGTGTAGAGAAGCATTGGCTGTGTTAGTGGCAGTTATGCCTCTTCATATCCACCCAGGGACGACCTTGTCGCTCCCCATCTATGTGTCTTTGTAGGGACCACCTCTCCTCCCATCACCTCTTGGGTCATGGTGACCCTGTGTCTGTCCCTGGTGCTGACGGGTGCCTGTGCTTGGCTACTACAGGTTTGAGAAGATGGTCAGCGGCATGTACCTGGGGAGCTGGTCCGGCTGATCGTGGTCAAGATGGCCAAGGAGAGCCTCTTATTTGAGGGGCGATCACCCCGGAGCTGCTCACCCGAGGGTCCTTTACGACCAGTGACGTGGCGGCCATTGAGAAGTAAGTGCCATGGTTGGCTTTGGGGGCCTGGGACACGGGGCATCAGTAGTTGTCTATGATGTTTCAAGCTGGTCTGATTTGGTCTATCCCCTGGGGCTAAAGCAAGAGGGGAGGACATTTGCCCTGCATGCTGCCAACTGGGTTCAATCCCCAGTATCCCGTATGGTTCCCCTGGGCAATACCGGGAATGATTTCCGAGTGTAGATCCAGGAGTTGACACTGAGCATCAGCCAAAACCAAGATGAATAAATAGAAATAAAGCATCTCCCTTTCTGTCCTCGCCCCTCAGGGACTACAGACCCCTGTGCCTGCAGTTTGCAGGCTTGTGGAGGATATTCAGCTCCACATGTCTGGTGGCTGCAGGGTCAGCCCAGTGGCTCAGACATGTGCTTTACATGTGGGATGCCACGAGCTCCATCCCTGTACTGCATGGTGGTCCCCCCTGAGCCCAGCCAGGGTAGCTTCCCACACTGCTGGGTGTGCCCCCCATCCATACCCAAAAATAATAAAACCACAAAATAGCAATGCTGTACTAGAACTGAGCATTGAAAGTAGGTAAAGAAATATGCATGATAACCTTTCAGGGTCTTGTTTTTACAAAACATAATGCATGAAAGGAGAGAAAGTGAGAGAGAAGAAAAGTGTCTGTCATAGAGGCAGGTTGTGGGGGTGGGTAGGAGGGAAACAGGGCACACTGGTGCTGGGAAATGTGCACTGATGGAGGGATGTATGTTGGAACACTGTACAACTGAAATGACTGAAACCCAATCGTGAACAGCATTGTAATGGTCTATTGCATGGTGATTCAGATACATGAATAGAGTGACTGACTGACTGACTGACTGACTGACTGACTCCTCACTCACTCACTCACTCACTGGGGGGCAGGGGGAACAGATATGCCACCAAAGATTGCTCAAGTGGCAGATGCCTCCAACTCAGTTATAGGAGCAGCGTCTCCCTCCTGCCTGCCCGCAGCCCACAGGTGGGTATCAGATTCCCGAGAGCTGGCGACTTAAGCTGGGTGCTGACCAAGCCAGGACCTGGGTCCTTGGGATTCCTCTTCGGGATGTTAGAACCAAGAAATCCCAAGATAATTTGGTGTTACCTAAAAAAAAAAAAAAAAAAAAAAAAAGGCCTGTGGCCAGCAGGAGGGAGAAACCGTGCAGGCCTGTGCTCTTTGTAGAAGTTTTCATGTTGCGTTGCCGAGAAAACCCAGGTCTCCCTGGTCGCCTTCTCATGTCCCAAACCGTTCTTTGCGACAGATACTCCCCCACAAAGCATCCCAGCTCACACATCTCCCCTCTCTACTTTCTCCTCCCTTTTTCCAGCCAGAAGGTATGTATCCCAGACTCAGATCTCAGAAACCTTGGCTAAACTTTGGTCAGGCAGACAGATGGAGGAGAGTCAGGGGGCCACTGGGGTCCCCAGCAATACCAGGAAGCGAGTTCCCTTCTACCTCCAAAGCCGGTGGGGAATGAATGAAAACTCAGGAATCCAGCGCAGTTTTAAAAGGCTTTACTATCACAGGTTCTGATATACAATCCAAGAACAGGAAAAACCATGGGCTTTGGGTTCCCGCTGGGTCCTGGCCATGTGTAAGCCAAGATGACTACCACCACATGTTAAGCCCAATAGAGAACGGAGAGGAGAGGCAGAAAGCCAAGGGAAGCCAAAATGGCAAAAGGGGCTTTCTCCTTTCTCCCAACTTATTTTATAGATAGAAGCCTGCCAACACTTCCCAGCCCCACCCATCATGGGCTAGGCTATCTAGAGATGAAGGCAGGTAAACAATTCTATTGAAATGCAGCACTTCAGGTGGGCCTTTTGGCTTCACAAATGCCAGAGCTGATTCAAAGTCTCCCCTAACTGAGCTGGGAGGGGCTGCAAGCTAAGTGTAGCTGGAGCTTAAAGCAAGGGTGTCACCCAACAGAGGAGGACCGAGCCCTGCTTAGTCACCTGCCACCATTCTGCAGCCGCGCCAGAAACCTGGGCTTCTCTGTCCCAGCTGCTGTTCTCGGGTGACCTCTATGTCCCCTGTCTTCTGTTTGGGTGCCGTCCACTCCAGGGAGCCCCTGTGCTAGTCAGGGATAGATCGATTCCAGCTCTGCATAAGGTTCTGGAAATGGAGGCAGAGCTGGCGGCCTCCTGGCTGTAGGCTCCTGAGAGGTGTCCATGGTGTCTTTGTGGCAAGAGAAGGAGGCTGGTGGATGCGGACATTGCTCCCCTCTGTCTTACCTCCGAACTGGTGCTCATATCTTTGTCCTGCGTGACCATGGGACACACCTCCAGTTGGGGGGAGCAGTGGGGTGCTTCTTTCTCTGCCCACTGCTCCTGTCAGCTGTAGTCGGCAGCCGGAAGCTTGTGGGTACCTCAAAGTCATTGCAATATCAGGAAAAGCCTGCCTTCCTCTGGGCCTGCTTCTGGGGCTGGCATTTTTGTTCAGCCAGAAGCTGAAGTCCACGTGATGTACTATACAAGCACATCAATTGTAATAAAGGCTATCTCAATAAAACCTGTTTGAAAAATCGCGCCAGGGCACAAGACTGTTTAAAATTCAAAGTAAAGCAGTATTGTTTTGTTTTGTTTTGTTTTGAGGCACACCCAGCTGTGCTCAGGGCTTACTCCTGGCTCTGTGCTCAGGTTCACTCTTGGTCATATTCAGGAAACCATATTCAGTGCTGGGTGATTTGAACTGGGGTGTGTGGAGTATGAGAACTACAGCCTGTGGGATGCAAGGCAAGTGCCTTAATCTCTGTACTTTTATATCCAGCCCTTAACAGTTCCATTACACTGTTGCCCAGAGCCTCTGCAGCTTGCCTGGAGTTACCTCCTGCAGACCACTTTGTAGATAAGGGGCAAGAAAAGTTTGAATCTGTGACTTTATGTATCAGTATATCTTACCATGTATTCTATGTTAGCTGGTATATATTTTGAGTATTTTCTCTCATGCTACCACAATCATCCTGGGACTAGATAGATCTTACCAGTATATTTACCTGGCTATGTTGGATCTCTAAGAAATTAGACCAGAGAGTAATGCTGTTTGCCTCCAAGCAAGTGTGGCTCTCTAATAAGTCTAAAGGCTAATACACAAAACAATGAAGTAAAGAGGAGAATCTTGTGAAGGCTTGAAGCAATATATACCTGGCTGTAGAATATCCATTGGAACAGATACTTGCCCTTCCCTCATCTCCATAGGGCCTGCAGCCTTGGCTGGAGCGATATTAACATTTCAATGGGACTAGGTGAGGTCCTGGGAGAAGTTACCTGAGGGGATTGACCCTAACTGATTTCTGTTAATGTGGGCGGGTCAGGGCTGAAAAGTTGTAAAAGCTGTAGCCTGCTTTCTTCTTTCACCTTTTCACCTTTTGCTCTCTTCTTCCTCTTCGCCCTCTGCTCTCCTCCTCTCCCTTCTCTTCCCTTTTGGGCCTTAGCATGTGGTAGCGGCCCTCTTGGCCTAGGATTCTAAACCTACATGTGGCCGGGGCCCAGCTAGGAACCTAAAGTCTGGGGTTTTCCTGTTACTGGATTGTACACCAGAACAAGTGTGAGTAAAGCCTTTTTGAAACTGCTGGATTCTCGTCTTTCTCTGTCCCCCAGCCACCAATCCCCTGGGGAAAAGGGGATCCCTAGACCCTGCTCCCAGATTTTGTCAGGGCACCCAGCAGTACTCTGACACCTAACGCTCTATATTTTAATTTTAATTAATCCTTTCTATTTCTGGGTCACACTCAGTGATGCTCAGGGTTATTCCTAGCTCTGCAGTCAGGAATCGCTCCTGATGATACTTGGGGAACCACCTGGATTGCTGGGGATTGAACCCCAGGTCAGCTAATGACCCCAGGTGCAAGGCTAATGCCCTATCCACTGTGCTATTGCTTTGGCCTCTCTCTATATATTTATTTTTTGTAACACCATGAGATAGACATTTACAAAGCAGTTCGCGATTGGGTTTCAGCCATACAGTGTTGCAACACCCACTGTCCCTCCACCAGTGCAATTTCCCACCACCAGTGTCCCCAGTTTCCATCACTTGCCCTTTATAGCAGGCACTTTTCTTCCCTCTCTCTCTCTCTCTCTCTCTCTCTCTCTCTCTCTCTCTCTTTTGCACATTGTGGGGACCCTCTATATTTTAAAAGATGCCATCTACAATAGTAAAAGAGCTGCAAAGTGCCTTAGAGTGAGTCAAACCAGATTGAAAGCACATGCGCGGAACTATTCCCTTTGTGAAAGGACAGCTCAGACCCCGGGCGGGAGAGTCCCCCAGGCTTCCTGCTCCTCGGAGCCTACCCAGCTCCATCTCTTGGTACGTTCCCCCGCTGGGGCCGCTCCAGCTTTCCCCTCCTGTCAGTTTTTCTCAGGCCTCTCTCAGCCTCTGACTGACTGAGTCTCTGGGTCTCTTCGGGTGGTGAATGCAGCTCTGCCCTCCGTGGGCCTGACCCAGCATGTCCCTTCACACTGTTGACATCTTGCCTCACAGGACCAAGGAGGGCCTTTCCAATGCCAAAACCATACTGGCGCGCCTGGGGGGTGGAGCCTTCCGGCGACGACTGTGTTTCTGTCCAGCACGTTTGTACCATCGTGTCCTTCCGCTCGGCCAACCTGGTGGCGGCAACACTGGGCGCCATACTGAACCGTCTCCGAGATAACAAGAGCACCACCAGGCTGCGGACCACGGTTGGTGTCGACGGGTCTCTTTACAAGATGCACCCACAGTGAGTCTGCCCTTTGCTACGCTCCACACCCCGTTCCCCTCCGGGCTCAGGGGCCTCCTCCAGAGTCAGGCGCTGGCACGCAGCCAAAGGGTAGGGGTCGACAAAGCAATATCTGGATCTGGACAGCCGGTTCAGAGTTGGCTGTGTGGGCTGTGCCCCTCCTGTCCGCAGTTCTGGCTGATGTTGCCTCTTCTCCGTCTGCTATCGCCATCCTCTGCCTGTCCTCTGTTGGAGTAGTTTCTGTAGCTTCAGGAACCCTGGGTGGGGAGAATGTCTCTGTCTTCTACATTCTCTCGCTTGGACCTCATTTCATCAGGGCCCTTGCAATGCCTCATGCTCTTGTTTGGAAAAAAACTCTTCTGGGGACCAGGGAGCTGGTTCCAGAGAGGGCTGGAGCTCATTCATTGCATTCCCGACTTCTCCTGGCTTCTCAAGTTCCCCCACTCCCACCCCAAGCCCCAGTACTGAGCTGGGAGAAGCAGCTTGCTAGCAGTTTGCATCTGAGAACTGGAGAGAGAAGTCCCAGGAAGGACGCAGGGCTTTGGAAGCTTTAGCTTCAGAAAACCCTCTGTGACTCTTAGAACATGATTTGTGCTTTTTTATTGACTATTTTTGCAGCCCTAAGGATGGGACCCAGGTCTCACGCTTGCAAGGTATGGACTTTTTGGGTGTTTATGTTGAGCCTCAGCCCTGATCTGGCTTGTACGTTTATAAAAGGCTGGTGGACATACTTTTTTTATTTTTTGCGTTTTGGGGTCACACCTGGCGATGGTCAGGGGTCACTCCTGGTTCTTCACTCAGATATTACTCTTGGCGGTGCTCGGGGGACCATATGGGATGCCGGGGATCAAACACAGGTCAACACCCTACCCACTGTGCTATTGCTCTGGCCCCAAATTTTTTTAGTTTTTACAATACAAAGTTATAATAACAACTGCTTGTGACTTGTGTGGCCCCAAAGCAAACAAATAACAACCCCAAATGTTAGCACTTGGGCTGGGACATAAGTTATTGAGCCCTTCCTTAGCCTCAGTCACTAAAGCAAGCCTTTAATAAACCAGCTGGTTTGTTAAAGGCCCCCAGTCCTGAGCACCAGCCTCAGCCCTGTTGGCCGCCCTCTTTCGAATACGGCCTCTGTTATCGTCTCCTGGGGTGCATATATGTGTGTGGAGTTGAGGGACTGGGCACAGACAACAGAACACATTTTGGTCCATAAGTAATGTTTCTATAAGGATGAGACAATTCTCTCTCTGTGTGAATGGGTATGGTCCATTTAATTTTTCATTTCTGTCTGCTTTTGTTCTCTTTTCTACAGTGAGTGCATCTGGTTTAAAGCAAATGAGGGGCCAGAGTGATAGCATAGTGGTTTGGTGCTTGCTTTTCTTGCACGTAGCCAATCAGGATTCAATCGCTGGCACCCCATATTGTCCCCTAAGCACTGCCAGGAGGCGATTCCCCTAAGCACAGAGCCAGCAGTAAGCTCTGAGCATCACTGGGTGTGGTCCCCATCCCCCTCAAACCCCTCACCCCCAAAAAAAAAGATAGTGTAAAAAGTGAAAATAAAGTGTGGAGAAGGGCAGAAAGGGTGTGCCGTGGCTCAATCCTGGCCCTGGCACGATTCTCTCCTTCACCCCTGACTCACAGGTATTCCCGACGCTTCCACAAAACTCTGAGGCGCCTGGTGCCCGACTCGGATGTGCGTTTCCTGCTGTCAGAGAGCGGCAGCGGCAAGGGGGCCGCCATGGTGACGGCGGTGGCCTACCGCCTGGCCGAGCAGCACCGGCAGATAGAGGAGATTCTGGCCCACTTCCACCTCTCCAAGGAAATGCTCCTGGAGGTGAAGAAGAGGATGCGGACTGAGATGGAGATGGGGCTCAAGAAGGCGACCAACGAGAAAGCCGTCGTCAAGATGCTGCCCTCCTTCGTCCGCAGCACCCCGACGGACCGGTGAGGCTTTGTCTGGGGATTGAGAGTTGCTGACCGAGGACGTCACGCCTGCTCAGTCACAGGCGTGTCTCCCTAAAGGGACGCGGTCACAGCGGGACTGTTGGGGTGCGTGGACCCTGGGCTCGCTGCAGGCTATGGGCCGGAACAGGAGGCGCACTCAGCCCTCTTTTCCATTTTTCCCTGTGACTTTTTTGCTGGTGGGGCATCCAGGCAAGTGCCTTCTCTAAAACACAGCCCTGTTCCAAATGAGAAAGTCATTCTTTCCTAAGTTCTATTTTTTATTTTAATTTTTTGTTTTTTAGTTCCACACCCACTGGTGCTCAGGGGTTACTTTGTACTCTGCAATCAGAAATCATTCCTGGCAGTGCTCAGGGACTATATGGGAAGCTGGGGATTGAACCAGGTTGGCCACATGCAAGACAAGCACCTTACCCTCTGGACTACCTCTCCGGACCCTAGAGAGTCATTCTTAAAAGAGTGAAGCAGGACAGATCTCCCAGCCCTGAGATTACTGTTAGGTCTGTCCACAGAGGCTGTCAGCCAGCAGGAGGAAGAACCCCAGAGCAGCCTCTCAAGTCCAAGTGGGGTGTGCAGGAGCTGACAGGCTGGTGAGTGGGTGCCAGGAGGGTAGCCCCAGGCAGACTGCAACAGAACCCGCCCCTTTGAGCTGACTTTGCTGGTCCTCACTGGAGCCGAGCACTGTGAGGCTTCCTGGTGGGTGCTTGGAGTTGTGAGTGTTCCCAGGCAGATCCTTCCTGTATGTAAAGGGACTTATCAGCGCCTTCTGTTGTGACATTACAAATCATTCTCAAGCCTAGTAGCTCGAAGGCACCAGTCCGTGGGTCAGCCATTTCCGCCTGCCACCATGGTACAAGGTCTCTCCCACCGTCCTGGGCTGGGCTGGCCACTGCGTCTGTAGTTGCGTGAGACAGTGGAGTTTGAGCTCGGTGGTGTGCGCGTATATCCAGCACTTGGCTGTGTGGCCGCTGGGGTTCAGGAGAGTATGGCCATGAGGGTTGTCCACTGGGCGCTGGTAGCATGCTAGCCGCAGGAGTCTGAGACACAGGGAAGGCAGGTCAGAGGCCTCAGCTAGAACTGGCTCGATTTGCCCCTCCCACACACTGCCAGCCTTCAATCTAGATGGAATCCGAAGGGAGGAGAAAGAGGCTCCATCTTTTGATGGGGAAAATGTCACTTTTCAGTGACGTAGTTCAGGGTTAGGGTGCTCTTGGCTTGCATGTGGCTGACCTGGGGTCAATTCTAGGCACCGCATTCCCAGATATATTCAAATATACCCTCCCCCCCAAAGCCCCCCAATAAAAAGAAATCACTTCACTTGGCAAGGAAATAAATAAAATTATTTATTTATTAATAAATGAATAAAATTATTTATTAATAAATTAATGAAAGTGAGGAAGGGAAAGATGGTCATTTGTAATATTTATTTAGGGGCCAGAATGATAGCATAGCGGGTAAGGCTCACTGTCGACTGAACTGCATTCTATCCCCAGCATCCTATATGGCTTCCCAAGCACTAACAGGAGTAAATTCCTGAGCACAGAGCCAGGAGTAACCCCTCAGCATTGCTGGGTATAGCCCCGCCCGAAAAGAAAATAAAATTTATTTAGACCTGAAGCAATAGTACAGATACAAGGCACTGACCTTGCATGTGGCCAACCTGAATTTGATTCCTGGCATCTAATCTGGGCCTCGAGCCCCACCAGGATAAAAGCCAGGAGTATGGGGATAAAAGCCAGGAGCCAGGATAAAAGCCAGGATAAAAGCAAACCATAGCGGAGCAATAGCCCAGCGGGTAGGGCGTTTGCCTTGCACGTGGCCGGCCTCTGCCAGCCCGGGTTCAATCCCCGGCATCCCATATGGTCCCCGAGCACCGCCGGGAGTAATTCCTGAGTGCAGAGCCAGGAGAAACCCCTGAGCATTGCCGGGTGTGACCCAAAAAAGAAAAAAATAAATAAAATAAAATAAAAAAAAAAAAGCCAGGAGTATGCCTTCAGTATTGCCAGGTGTGGCCCAAATTTACGCCCTCCAAATTATTTATTATTTTTGTGTGTGTGGGTGGCCAGGCCCGAGGGCTTATTCCTGGCTCTGTGCTTAGGGATCAGTCACTTAGGTGGTGCTTGAGGGACCTTATGCAGTGTTGGGAATCAAAATCCAGCCTTGCTGCACGGTAAGCTCCTCACCCTCCATACTGCCGACTCCAGTCCTGAGAATGGTCCTTTTTACAAATACTTTATTCTCTTATATTTTCCCTTAAAAATCCATTAACAAATTCCTAAAAACTGGGTATTTTGTTGCCAAGCTTGGTTACCCTGGCTGGGCTTGCGGGTTTATGGTGGTGATGGTCCAGTGTTCCTGGATGGGGCCTTTTGTCCCACACAGCAGTTGTGTACCTTGTTCTTATCTCTCCAGACGGAAGAGTTAGGATTTCTCTCTTGGATCTATTGGAACCATTTTGCGCTCAAAAGTCTGCAGCCAGGGACCATGCCCAGGCTATCAGCTCTCTAATGATGTTTCTCATGTTCTTCCACAACAGAGCATGGTGACTTCTTGGCACTGGATCTTGGGGGCACGAATTTTTCGTGTGTTGCTGGTGAAAATCCGTAGCGGCAAGAAGAGAACTGTGGAAATGCACAATAAGATCTATGCCATTCCCATTGAGATCATGCAGGGCACGGGGGAAGAGGTGAGCGGTCGGCAGCTGGCTGTGAGTGAGGTTGGCTGTGAGTGAGGCCGCTGTGGGGGTGGCCGGCTGTGCGGGTGGCTGACTGGTGAGGCAGCCGGCTGTAGGGGGCTGGCTGTGAGCGTGACTGGCTGTGGGGGCGGCGTGGGCTACACGCCTAGTTAGGGCCTGCACCCCCCATACCTCTGTGGGATGCCTGAATCCACGTGCTCATGTCCTAGTGGCCCGAAAGCCGGGCTGACTGGCTGCTGCATACACGCTGCTCTGCACGTGTCGGGTGAGGGGAAAGGGGCAAGCGGGAAACCGGAGCGTGACTCTTCTCTTACAGCTGTTTGACCACATCGTCTCCTGCATTTCTGACTTCCTGGACTACATGGGGATCAAAGGCCCGAAAATGCCTCTGGGCTTCACCTTCTCCTTTCCCGTCAAGCAGACAAGCTTAGACGAGGTGAGTCTCTCCCCTCTGGGGTCAGCCCTCGCAGTGCCTGGTGTCCTGTGGCCAGGGTGGGCTGTTGCTGAGGCCTCCTCCACCCACCGTCTCGTCCCTGCTCAGCTGGCACACTCAGATGTCACCGGGCTGGGTCAGGCTTTCGTGTCCCCAGTATGGCACATTGACACATGCTGTGATGGGACAGACACAGGAGCTTTATGTGGACTGCATAGCCTCAGAAGGCTGTTAAATATATTCAGATGGTCCTTGGCAGATAAATAGTTCCCCCACCCTTTTATTTTTATTTCTTAGGTTTTTTGTGTGCTTTTTTGCTTTTTTGGTGTCATACCTGGCCATACTCAGGGGTTACTCCTAGCTCTGTACTCAGGAATTACTCCTAGCAGTGCTCGGGGGGACCAGATGGGATGCCAGGGATCGAACCTGGGTTGGCTGCATGCAAGGCAAATGCCCTACCTGCTGGACTATCCTCCAGCCCCGACTTCTTATTTTTTATTCGGGGACCACATCTGCCGCTGCTCGGGCGTAATTCTGGTTCTGTGCTCAGGAATCACTCCTGGAAGGATTTAGGCAGCCTTCTCCCCTTGTTTTAAAGCGATCGCCTCCTCTGGGAAGCCCTCCAGGTGCAGCATGCTTCCTGCCCCCTGCAGTGCACGGAGTCTGAGCATTCTTTACAGAGCAACCATGGAGACTTTCTTCTCTGCTGTGTGGGGGGGACAGAAATGGGCCCCAGGGGACCAGGTCTGGCATGTGCCCTGGAAAGCAACTGGAACTGCTGCTGTGTGTCCTGGGAGGTGTGGGCAGGGAGGGGCCCAGAGGTGGACTCTCAGCTGCCCTCAGGCCAGGGTTTAAATCCAGTCACTGCTGTGGGTGGGATGCTAAGTAGGGCTTCCCTGCTTCGGAAGCCGGTTTCTCCAGTTCTGGTGCTGAGGTAGGCCTTTTCCTCCTCTCTTAGATATCAGCAGTTGTGGGGTTTTTACAGTTCTTGGAAACACAGTGTTTGCAAGCCCAAGGCGCCTGCTGGTCATTGTGACTGCACACCCGGCCGTGACCTCGCCCAGTGCAAACTAAAGTTCCCTTAGTGTGCCTCTGGGGAACTATTGTTTTCATGGTTCCTGTTCTTCAGGAGGAGGGGACCGGAACAGGGGCAACCTCATTCACATCCTTTGCCTCAGTTTCTCCATCTGTGAAATGGAGATGATAGACCAGCCCGCTGTGAGGACTCTGAGGCTGGGGTGGCACTGTCCCTCTTCTTGCTTTCAGTTTCAGCAGCTGTTTTCCCACAAGGAAGCACAGAAATTGTGCTTTTCTTTTCGTTTTTCTGGGTCACACCTGGCTTATCAGAGCTCAGAGCTTACTTCTGGCTCTGCACTCAGCTCACTCCAGGTGGGGCTGGGGGACCATATAGGACGATGAGGATCAGGAGGGCATGGCTGCATGCAAAGCGAGCGCCCTCTGGCTGTGCGGCCTGGGACTGACACTGATGCCCGCCCAGAGCATCAGTGACAACGTCTTTCCCCATCCTGCTCGTGTTTCAGGGCATCTTGATCACCTGGACGAAGGGGTTTAAGGCGACAGACTGCGTGGGGCACGACGTGGCGACCCTCTTAAGGGATGCAATTAAAAAGGAGAGAGGTAATGGCTGAACACTTTGAAAACCTTTTCTGGTTTATTTATTTGGGGGCTTGATTATAAAAATCATAGATGCTTGAAGAAGAATGATTACCAGGTGGTTTGTGGGATATTGAGTATCAGGGCAAGGAAATGCAGGTTGCCTCGATTTCCTGGACCCTTGGGGTAGCAGTGAGGTCAGGGAAGGAAAGAAATGGAGGGATAGGTAAGAGGTGAATTGAAAGTGATGGGCAGGGGCCTGGGACCTGAGCACTTGGGAGGGGACAGGTGAGCTGTGAACTGTAAGCAGGCGATCCAGCCTACAACAACCCAACTGAAAAGTGCCTGTCAAGGCGGCAGGCTGTGGGCTGGGAAGGAAGCTGACACTGGTGGTGGGTTTGGGGCTGAAACATTGTATGCCTGATACTGCTGAGACCAGCTTTGTAAATCATGATACCTCCATAAAAAAAATTAAGATTAAATTTAAAAGATCACAACTGCGTGTCATAAAGGCTGGGAACAACGCAGTTTTGTGCTTTGGGTAATAGAAATACCCGTTTCTTTGGCCCACTTGTTGGTGGAGACCCAGATGAACCATTGGGTGATGTTGAAGGAATTTGTTTCAGAAAGGGGATCTCTCTGGTCAGTGAAGGCACATTGAACATAGGCCGAGGAAGAGAACGATTCCCAAGAATGCACTGCGACTTCCTAGCCTAGTGGGTTCGCCTGAAGTCACGGATGCAGGCCAGACAGAGCCGGCCCTCCCTAACGCTGGGTCTTTCTTTTCAAAGGAATTTGACCTGGACGTAGTGGCTGTGGTTAATGACACGGTGGGGACCATGATGACCTGTGCTTACGAGGAGCCCACCTGTGAGGTCGGACTCATTGTGGGTGAGTGTCCGGGAAGGTCTCTCTGCTCCCTCGGCAGGGACAGCTAGGTTGTCCGCCCCTTTTGCGGGACCATCCAGCTGCTCCATCCTTGGTGGCTGTGTATGTGTCCGTCTGTACTGTCACTTCGCTGCCTCCCGAGTTTGGTCCTGATCAGGGCTGTACATCTCTCCAGGACTCTGCCCACACCAAGGCCTCACTTTGATTCAAGCGACCAAGAACAGGAACGTGACACTAAACAGCCCTCATGGCTGGGGACACTGGGCATGTGTGCATGGAGCTGACCCGGGCAGCAGGGCAAGTTTCTCTGGTTTCTGGGGAAAGGTTCTGGGCAGTTGTTGCAGGACCCGGAGGCTGGGAAGGAGGCAGGGCCTGGCTATCCTTGTCCTGTCCTGACCGGGACAGCCAGGGTTGTCGTAGGCGCAACCTTGAGCAGCCATCAGTGTGAACTAGCCACAGTCACGAAGGTGGCCCCAGAGCGTTTCTCTGCTGCCTTGATGGGTTCTTCCCTTACGTAAGTGTAGACATGCTGAGGAGGGGCCTGCAGACCACATCTCCTAGGAGGCTTTTTATTTGTGGGGTGGTGGTCACACCCCGCAGTGCTCAGGGCTTCCTCCTGGCTCTGTGCTCAGGGATAAGTCCTGGTGGGCTTGCGGACCATATGGGATGTCGGGGATTGAACCTTGGTCAACTGCATGCAGGGCAAGCACCCTCCCTTCTCTACTATTGCACCAGCCCTGAAACACTTTCTGCAGATGATAAGGAAACCATTTCTCCAGGGTGATACTACACCTAGTGTCAGGGATTGTGGAGAAATGCCCGTTTCTCAGCCAACATCTGCAGGTCCTGTCTGGGTCTGCAGGAAGCCAGCTATCTGGGCGGGATATTGCGGTGCAGCCTGCCAGGCTGCTGGAAGACCCTCCCTATGGTTAAATCCCAGGGCACTCCTGTGATGATTTGCAAAACACTAGGGAGCAACTCCAAGTTTTGCTTGGGGCCTGGCTTGGGACTCTTGTTCCTTGTGCAAAGCTGCCTTTCTCCACCCAGCCCCGCCCTTCTGCTTATGAATGGGCTTAGGTGAAAATGCTGCAGCAGAGTGACACAGCACATTCTCTGAGCAGGCGCAGGGTCAGGCCCGGCTCAGGGTAGCCCACTCAGCACTTCCTGGGGTCCAGCTGGGGTGGCGCCCCAGTCCCTCAGTATCCCCTTCCCCATGCCAGCTGCCTTCCAAAGCCACTCTCTTTTTTTTTTCTTTTTTTTTTGGGTCTCACCTGGAGATGCTTAGGGGTTACTCCTGTTCTGCACTCAGGAATTACTCCTGGTGGTGCTCAGGGGACCATATGGGATGCTGGGGATCGAACCTGGCTCGGCTGCATGCAAGGCAAACGCCCTACCTGCTGTGCTATGGTTCTGGCCCCCAAAGCCACTCTTACCTAAATACCTAAATACCTGCCCCACCCCCTGCCACCCTGTCCCTGTCTGCCCAGTTCCCATGGACATGAGGGTTAAACAAGCCTTTGATTCCTTGGCATGCACCGTCCATCTCTGAGGTTCTTTTCTCTCTTGATGTTAGGGTTTGGATGAAAGGAAGCTGAGAAAATAAAAACGATTCAACCACACAGAAGGAACTGCTACATCTTCTAAGTTTCTTTAAAGGGGAGGGAAATGTCGGGGCTGTGGATGTAACTCAGCAGTTTAGCCTTTGCCTTGTATGTGTTGGCGCCTTTGGTTTGATCTCGGGAACTGCAAAACAGAGAAGAGAGTTGGGGAGGAAGAGGGTGATGAGAATGTGAACCTCACAAAAGCAGTTAGTTCATCACCAAAAGTGGTTTGTTCAGAAACAACAGAAAGGCAGTTTGGAAAGTGCTGTTTCAAGGCAGGGTGCATAAGGACTCCCCAGAGTGAAGGCTGGACCTGTCTTTGTAGCCCTGGAGGGCCAGGCAGGGAAGGAGAAGCCTCCACTTCCTCTGCGCTGCAGAAGCAACACCACTTCCTGTCCAGCGGCCAGGCACGCTGCATCCTGTAGTTTGTTGATCTACACGCACAGAAATTCCTTTCTGGCCTCCCAACCTCACCTCAGTAGGATTTGTGTGTGATTGTAATAAACCCTGTAGGTTAGGCTGGTGGCATGTTCTGTTATGGCCGATGGCACGTGAGGCCCAGGTCAGTGTCCATCACATCTAGCAACAAGCTCAGAGTCTCAGACCTTCACCCAGCCTTGCACCAGAATTTGGTTCTTAATTGGCTACCCTGGCTGATTCATGGGCTCACTGAAATACCCATGGGGAGGGTGTGTGTGTGTGTGTGTGTGTCGTCTGTCTGTCTGTCTGTCTGTCTGTCTGTCTGTCTTTTTGGGCCATACCTGGTGATGCTCAGGGGTTACTCCTGGCGCTGCACTCAGGAATTACTCCAGGTGGTGCTCAGGGGACCATATGGGATACCAGGGATCGAACCTGGATTAGCCACATACAAGGCAAATGCCCTCCCCTCTGTGCTCCAGCCCCACCCACCCTCTTTTGCTCCACTTTCACATTGTCCAGTCCCCAAGCTTGGGTGTGTTTGCTTTGAAAACTGCTCAGAGCTTCAGAAGGTGTGTGGACTCTCCCATTTAGGACTCAGTGGCTGTGCCTGACCCCCTCAGAAACAAGAAACAAACAGCACCCCCAGTGGGGGCTGCACTCAGAGCTGCCCTGGTCTGGGGTCCGGGAGAAGGGGAGACTCCTGCACCCACTTGCAGATTGTGTGCGCAGGGTGAGGGTGCACCCAGGGAGACACCTCCTGCCCCGCCCCAACTACCCCGAGAATTGTGAGATTTTTGGGACGATTTGATACCAAAATGGAGATTAGAAAGGCACTTGGGTCTTTTCCTTTGTTTGGGGGCTGCATCTGGTGATATGCAGGGGCTGCTCCTGGGGCTGCTGCCAGTGGTGTTGGGGATCAGGTGGTGTTGGGGATCCCCCCCCCCCCCTGGGCCATCCCAGCCCTAGAGACACACTCATAGCTTAGGGCGTTGGCCTGCCCTGCGTCATGGCCTTTGTTCTGGAGCACAGAATAGAATGGTGCAGGCGTTGTCCACCATGTCTTGGCAAATGGCTGTCCATGACACTATAGTAGTCATCACATCTGTGTGTGCTTGTGTGTATGTGTATGTGTGTTTGTATCTTTGTGGAGAGAGTGAATGAATCTCTTCCTGAATATTGCCGCAATCTCCTCCTCTGATGAGATATTTCTTGGTTGTAAGACCAGCTCCAGCTCTGGTAAACACCCACGTCTCCATAAAGCAGCAGGATAAGCAGATGCTATCTGTGCGACTTAACCCTGACTTGCCTTTTATGTTTACTTTAAGGGTTTCCTGTGAATCGATGACTCTGTTCTTTGCAGAAACATTCCCCCGTGTCTGTGGAGTCTCAGGCCTGGCCCTTCACCTCCCTCTGCCCTTGTCTCGTCTCTCCCAGGGACCGGCAGCAATGCCTGCTACATGGAGGAAATGAAGAACATCGAGATGGTGGAAGGCAATGAAGGGCGGATGTGCATCAACATGGAGTGGGGGTGCCTTCGGGGACAACGGGGCCTGGATGATATCAGGACAGACTTCGACAGGATGGTGGAGCGAGTACTCTCTGAATGCAGGGAAGCAGAGGTGAGTGTGCCCGCAGGACACAGGGAAGAGAGCTTGTGCTTGTATTGTGCCCGTTAAAACCAAAGAAGCTTCTAGTAGGATGGGCGTCTCTGAGGTGTGAATAAGATCTCTCAGATCCACTCATGTCCCCTGTTCTGTCCAACGGTCACCTGTAGACCAGGACTGTGCCCACCGGCCCCGGGCTGGCATTGTCTGTAGACCACTTTTCTTAGCCACCGTTGTCACGCTTGGACTTTCTGGCTCTTGGACAATCCTTGCTCTGTTTCTTCCCCCTTAGGCTGATAGGAACCTCTTGGTCGGCAGGTTTTTGTTTTAACAAAACAGGACCTTTGTCCAAGGGCCTATTGGGGATGGGTGGACTCAAGCCTCATTCACCATCTAGTGGCCCTGGGGCGTGCTGCAGTTCAAGTTTCAGGCACTGTCCCATGGATGGCGGTGCCCCCTCTTCCTATTAAAGATACTAATGACCCTTATCTCTAGTGCCCAGGAATTCTGTCATCCCCTGCCATGACCATAACAGGTCCACACTGTGCCCTTGGAGCAGAAAGGGTAGTAGTCCCCCAGACATAAAGCACTTCTTGCATCTCCATCTTGGGCTTCTTCGAATACCTTGCTCTTCCTCACTTCAAATGTTCTTTGAATCAGCTTCGATCTTCTTATTGAAATGCCTATAAGGAAAGGGCAGAGGGGAGAAACCAGCATTTCCACCAACCTGAACCTGAGATGCCCAGAGTGAAGCATTGGGGCTTTGCATTCCTGAGGTTCTGGTTCTGGTAGTTCCATGCCTCTCTGGGCTCCTGTTGGAAAGGAAGATGGGCTGGTGTTCCTGGGGTAGAGCAAGGCACTGCCGGCTGGGTGGGTTCCCGGGTGTGGCACCATGAACTGAGCAGGAACAGGGAGGGGTGTACCTCCCTCTCTCTGGCCAATGCTTTCCCTTTTGATCTTCATGTGGTCCACAAACCCTTCCAGGACGCCGTGGCTATCCCCATACAGACACACAGGGTTGGAGTGCGTACTGTGGAAGCATCACAATCCATGTCCTCTTTGGCACCTTTGCATGTGGACAGGGCTGGAATGAAGCTCCGTCAGGTGTACTGCACCTGAGTCCCCTGCTTTTGCGTTCATGGTCCAGGGACTACCGCCAGCTTGTTTCATTAATACTTGGTTGAGTAGTTTATTGCTTATTCTGCAGGTGTTTATGGAGCCCTTAGCAGGATCCCTGAACCTATGGAGTCATGGGCTCTGCATTGTCTGCAGGCTTTTCTGCAGGGCTGATGAGGGGGTGACCAGCAGAGAAAGCTCTCCTGAGAGGGGGAGCCCAGCCCCCCCCCCCGGAAAGTGCCAGTAGTGTGCTGAGAGCTGGCGGAGGCCGAGAGCTGGGTGACACATGCACGGCCAGCCGAGCCAGCAGACCCACGTGGGGTCATGTTGCTTCTGACCCTGGGGAGGGGGGCGCTGCAGCACCTGTCGTGGACCCAAAGCTCTGCCTCAGCAGCACAAGGCTGGGCTCCAGGGGCAGTAAGAGATGCGGGTGCTGGGAGCCAACGCCTTCAGCACCCTCCTCCTGCTTCAGGTATGAGAAGATGATCAGCGGCATGTACCTGGGTGAGATCGTGCGCAACATCTTGATCGACTTCACCAAGAAGGGCTTCCTCTTCCGGGGCCAGATCTCCGAGCCGCTGAAGACCTGGGGCATCTTTCAGACCAAGTTCCTCTCCCAGATTGAGAGGTGAGTACCAGGAACGGAGAAGAGGTCTTGGGGGGTGGGAGGGGATGGCCCAGGGTCATTGGGCCCCAGTTCTGGGTCTTATTTAACACCTCTGGAGCAACGTCTGAACATCTGTGCAATGGATGCCTGTCGTTTTATTCCACTTTCCTTGTGTTGTTTTTCGGCCGTACCCAGCTGTGCTCAGGGCTTACTCCTGGCTCTGCAGTCCGTAATTATTCTTGGCAGGGCTCTAGAGACATATGGGGTGCTAGAGAGCAAATGTGTCGGCCACAGGGCCGAGCGTACCGGTAGGGCGTTGCCTTGCGCGGCCAGCTGGCGCCGGGTCGCGGCATCCCATAGGTCCCCGCACCGCCAGGGTAATTCCTGAGTCAGAGCCGGAGTAGCCCTGGCATTGCCGGTGTGACCCAAAAAGCAAAAAAAAAAAAAATGTCGGCCACATATAAAAGGCAAGGACCTTACCCACTGTACTATGGCTCCGGCCCCCAGACACTTTTATTTTAGTCTGTCTGTCTGTCTGTCTGTCTGTCTGTCTGTCGTTCGCTCCAGTCTGTCTGTCTGTCTGTCTGTCTATATATCATCTATCTCTCTCTATCTGTTTATCATCTATTTATATATTTATATATTTTATTATAACACCATGAAATATGTAATTACAAAGCTGTTCATGATTGGGTTTCAGTCATACAGTGGTGCTGCAACCCTGTAACCAGCACATTTCCTTCCACCAGTGTCAGCCAGATTCCCTCCCTCCTCCCAAGCCTGCCTCTATAGCAGTCACTTTCCCTCTTCTCTCTCTCTCTCTCTCTCACACACACACAAAAATTGTGGCTTGCAATACATGCATACATACATTTAGGGTTATCATGTACATCTCTTTGCCTACATTCAATGCTCAGTTCTAATCTGGCGTTACCATTTCCAACAGTTATTAACACCCTGTTATCTTCTCTATCTTACCTAACCTCTGACTCCCACACACTTGTGGTAAATTCCAACCATTGACAAGTCTTCCTGGTCCATGATATGCCTAGCCTTGGATATTAGTTTCATACCTTTTTTCATATGCCACGAATGAATGCAGTCATCCTAGATATGTTCTTTCCCTTCTGACTAATTTCACTCAGCATGATATTCTCCATGTCCATCCATTTCTAGGAAGATTTTATAGCGTTATTTTTTCCTAACAGCTGCATAGTATTCCATTGTGTAGATGTATTACAGTTTCTTTATCCAGTCGCCCCAGACACTTAACGTTGTGGCATTATTATGACTTTGTGGGTTAGCATGTGGGTGTGTGGGCTCCACTGCTGTATTGAGGGTGTGTTGCAAATATTTGAATTAAAAAGGTCTTCAGGGGCGGGGCGATAGCCAGCGGTAGGGCATTTGCCTTGCTGCGGCCGGCCTGTGCCCGGCGGGTTCGATCCCGGCATCCCATATGGTCCCCGGCACCGCCAGGAGTAATTCCTGAGTGCAGAGCCAGGAGAAACCCTGAGCATTGCCGGGTGTGACAAAAAAAAAAAAAAAAAAGGGTCTTCAGTCTCAGAGCCCAGAGCTTCTAGCCCGGCTTCCCCTTGCTTCCTCTGAAAGCAACCCCCTGGGCTTGTGTTGCTCACTCTGTCACTCTCCCCACAACACCTACGGTTTTTTCCAATCCCAACCCCCCCATTTTCCAATGGGGGAGCAAACATTTCCCTTGTCTTTGCCGTCTTCCACGGCAACTGTGAGAGGAGGTGGAAACATGCCTGGCACATGCCACCTCATTCCTAGAACAGATTGGCAACACTCATGTTGGGTGTCTGTATTCCAGGTTGTACACATGCACCCACAAGATCAAAATAAAGTGATGGTTTCCACTGGGGGTTGCGGGAGTGAGTCACACACTTCCAGAGTTGACAGTAAATTGGCACAGCTTTTCAAAGGGCACTGGGTGTATTAAAAGCCTCCTTGACCTGGAAATGTATCCTAAAGGCACACTCAAGAGTTAGAGATTTGTAAAGAGCAAACTTCATTAGTCTTTATAATAGCAGAAAACTGCAGATGACTTTTTTTTCCCATCACTCACCCCTGGCATGGGTTCCGGGTGCTGCTTGCAGTGTTGAGCTCAAGGAAGGAGGTGGTGAGTTGTTCAGAGGTTCAGAGGAAGGAAGACAACACAAAGGATAAGCTCATTCAGTTATCCTAGCAAAGATGTTTTAATGCTTACCCAGGAAAGACTGACTGGAAGAAAATAGGAAAATGCCAAATCTCTAGTGTCAGTATTCTGGATAATTTTTTGTTTTTCAATTTAGAATTTTTTTGAATTTGCTCTATTCTGCATCAATTTAATATGCCATGCTATAGGGATGAATTTTTTGCTTCTGGGGCACACCTGGTAGTGATCAGGGATCACTCCTGGCAGGGCTTAGGGACCATATGGGATGCCAGGGATTGAACCCAGGTTAGCTGCGTGCAAGGGAAGTTCCCTACCTGTCTTTCTGGGCCCAAGGGATCATTCATTCATTCATTCTTAATGTTTCATTTTGTTTGGAGGAATCACATACAGCACTTTGTGGAGTGTCTCCTTGGCTTTCTGCCCCAGAGCTCACTTCCCCAGTGCCCGGAGAACCATTTGGCACTTGGCTCGAATCCTGGTCGCCTGTGTGCAGAACCCAGCTCAACCTTGTTACGTTCTCCAGCCCCACAAATGTTTTGGGGAAAGAACAAAAACTAAACTCCTGCCCTCTTCATGGATCAGTGCAGAGACTTAGTGGGGTGCTGTCCTCTCCGTGGGGACCCCCAGACTGCTCTCCACCCACCTCATCCTCACCCCGACTTTTGCCCACAGCGATCGGTTAGCGTGCGCCAGGTCCGGGCCATCCTGCAGCAGCTGGGCCTCCAACAGCACATGCGATGACAGCATCCTAGTCAAGATGGTGTGCGGGGTGGTGTCCAAGCGGGCCGCACAGCTGTGTGGGGCTGGCATGGCCGCCGTGGTGGACAAGATCCGGGGAGAACCGAGGGCTGGACCGGCTCACTGTGACTGTCGGTGTGGACGGAACCCTCTACAAGCTTCATCCGCAGTGAGTGCACCTTCCCTTGGGTGGGCAGTGTGGCCCTGGGCTGGTGACCTCCCTCAAGGACCAGGGACCCCTCGAGGGGCAGGACAGGGCAGCTGCTCCCCGGAGACAGCTGCCCTCCTCATTCTTCGAGTCTCTTCCCATCTTTCCCCTCTTATACTTTTTTCTGGCCTGGATCTTTTTCAGCTTCTCCAGAATCATGCACCAGACGGTAAAGGAGCTGTCGCCGCAGTGTAGCGTGTCCTTCCTCCTGTCTGAGGACGGCAGTGGCAAGGGGGCCGCTCTCATCACAGCGGTGGGCGTCCGGCTCCGGGAAGAAGGGAACATCTAAGAGTCCAGGCCCCGGCCCGCTGCCCTTCTGGCCCTCGCTGTTCCAGCTGTGATCCCTTCTCCTCCTGGAGCGCTGGGAGGGCTGCCAGCGCCCGAGGCCCACCACCCTGCCCCCACAAAGGCAGGGGAGGAAAATACAACACAACCCAACTCACTGGCGCCTAACCTTAGAAGGTACAAAAATCGAGTGTGTGCTGTTGATCTCCTCGCCTGCCCTGCCACTCTGCATGGTTTGATTTCAACCTGGTCGTCCGGTCCCCCTGCGTGTGAAGTGTAGTGGCCACCCCCTGTTTCTAATTTATGCATTTGTCCAGCAGTGATGGGTCAGCCCGCCAGGAAAAGTCCCATCGGCCCGTCTCTGGGGACACATCCTCTGTGTGACATGTATTAATCACCAGCAGACACTGCCGGGACTCCTCCCAGGGACGATGCTGTCTGGCGTGCCTGGGTCCCCCTGGGGGACAGGTCAGCGCCCCCCCCCATTGTGTGTCCGTGGAGCTGGTTCGAGCCACACCTGTACAGTGTCTCTTCTTTCCGTCTGTTCTGTGGGGGGGAGGTGGGTGGTCCTGCGGGCAAGTGTCTCGTCTTTATTTGGATCAAAGGAACCAATCCACACACACTGCCCTCATTGGGTATCCCATTGCTTTTGTGAGCCCTGTTGTCTGACCCAGTAAACTTTGTACCAAATAAAAAACCGTGTGGTGCTTGCTGGGGGCTGGGCAGGACATGGCACAGCCCAAACTGTTTTACCTTTTAGTGTGGGTGAGAGGTTTTTTGTTCTTTGTGGTGGTTTTTTTGGGGGGTCATACACGGCAATGCTCAGGGACTACTCCTGGCTCTACTCTCAGGAATTACTCCTGGCAGCACTTGGGGGACCATAGGGGATGCCGAGGATTGGACCCTGGTAGGCCACATGCAAAGCAAACACCCTTCTCGCTGTACCGTCGCTTCAGCCATTGAGCTGATGATGAGAGTTGGAGCAGAGACCAGCTCAGCACCAGCCTTAGTGGGCCCAGTGCACGCCTAGGCCTTCCCTCAGAGAAACTCGCTTCTCCCGGGCTGCCAGCACCTCTAGGTAAAGGGGGTGAAGGCCTGTGGCCCCTGCCATTCAGAACATGGGAGCCAGCCTGCTTTCCAGGGCTGCTGGGGTGCAGTGAGAGGAGCATTGTCCACCCACCACCCCAGGCAATCCCTGCCCTGTGTCCTTGTTCCTCTGCCCACTCAAGATAGGTCGGAGACCCTGCCTGAACACACAGTATGGCTCCGCTAACTTAAACCTTTCCCTCCCCCCCGCCGCGACCTTGAGGTTGTATTTCCTCCCATGCCACCATTTTTTATTATCCCCCAGTATCTGCCAGCTTGGTATCGATATGGTGTCCCCAGCCATGGCTCCCACTCCAGGTAGCTCCTCCAGGACTGGCTGCACACGCTGAGACTGGGTAAGACCACAGTCCCTTTATGTTTTTTTTTTTTTAATTTTTTATTGTACCACAGTGTGATACACAATTACAAAGATCTTCCTAAGATGTTCATATTTGGGTTTCGGTCATACAGTGTTCCAGCACCCATCCCTCCACCAGTGCCCATTTCCCACCACCAATGTCCCGGTTCCCTCCCCTCTCCCCTAGCCTGCCTCTATGGCAACACAGTCCCTTTATTTGGCAAGTGACCTGTGGACAGCACAGGTAACACAAAACTCTCCTTGATGTCGGCGCTGAGTGGCCTGTGGAGGTGTGGGCAGGCCCGGAGATGCTCTGTTCCTGGGATGGCTCCCTGCTCCTGGGAGGTAGCACAGCTGAGTTTTTATCTGCTGCAGACACATGTAGCATGTGTACATATGTGCTTGCATGCAGGCATATGCAGGGAGCATGTGTGAAGGTGTGCATGTGGCATGCGTGTGGGTGTGCATTCAGATGTGTTGGAGGTCCTGGCCAGCAGCCCCCAGCATGAATGAGGGTGACCTGGATCTTGCCAGAGTTCAGCCCAGCGAAAGGAGAGGGAAGGACTTGGGAGAAGCTTCTGCCCTGCCACTGCTGAAGAGACACCAGGGCAGCAGGAGGGTTGTGGAGAGCAGTTCCCCTTGGCTTAGCCTAGGCCTTTCATACAAATTTTTTCTGGGCAGAGGGGATACAAAGCACAAGTAGCATCCCGAGCCATTGCAATAACGTATACAGAAGGCGAGGCACATCCTGTCCTGTACACACAGGTGTTTTTCTCTTGGGTGTAAGCATTCGGGCTTTTGGGAGTTTCATTGCCTTGAAAACAGAGCCCACTTCTGGGTCCCGCCCTTAGGGCCCTTACGGTGGGACAGTGCAAGGCCCCAAGACTAGCCGCTTAGTGCACAACAGAGGTGGGCGTGCATGTGTGCTTGTATGCAGATGTGTGTACAGGTATGCAAGTGGGCATGCAGGTGTGTGTGTGTGTGTGCGGTGTGCATGTGTGTCCTGCTCCCTCGAAGGGGCATTCCTATGAGGAGGCTGGTGTGGCGGCCACACTCAGTGGGGTCTGCTGAGTGTGGATGTTTTTGCATAGGGCATCACTCTCAGCATCCTCTCAGATGTGTTTGTGGGAGACTGGAAGAGGCTGAGGGTACAAACAGCTGGTCTCAGGCTACTCAGCTTGAGGTTCTTTGGAATTGTAACCGCCATGAACTCTCCCGTTTCTCCAGAGCTGACCATCTGCTGTCCCTTCCAGAGGCCAGTCTCCTCTTTGCCACAATCCCCACTATTGCACATCGCCCTGAGTGGAGAGCAATTACCTGTCATCACATCCAGAGTTCTGCTTTCATTCTATGCGCTCCGGAAGGCATTGGTGGGGATTGGGGGAGGGCGGCGAGGGGGTACTGTAGAAGCTGCAGCTCCCTGAAGCCCCATTGGAGATTAATTAGCAGCTATAGTTTTCCTGGCCTTGTCATGCACTTCTGTTCTAGGTACGCATTTCTATTGATGTGTGGCAGCGGAGGGCTAAGGCATTGATCAGCTTTAGACCTGGTCCTCTTGGCGGCTGCTCCTCAAAGGGTGCTAAGCGGGGGCGGGCGATAGCTCAGCGGGTAGGGCATTTACCTTTACATGCGGCGAGACCCAGGTTCAAACCCCCGGCACCCCATAAGGCCCCCCCAAGCACTGCCCAAAGTAATTCCTGAGTGCAAAGCCAGGAGTAACCCCTGAGCATGGCCAGATGTGACCCCCCCAGAAAAGTCAAAGGGTACTAAGCCTCAAAGCCACACCCTGCATGCAGCCAGCCAGCACCAAGGTTTTAGGGTTCAGTAGGTCCCCCACCCTGAGGAGCCTCAGAGGGGACCATTTCCCCCAACCATGAACAGAGTCTCTCTTGTGTTGCTCCTGTTGATTCTCACGGACATAGACGGAGTGTGGGTCATCAGCTCCAGCTTGTCCTCTTCGGCGGGTGTGACCCACGGGCAGCAGCGGAAGGCAAGCCGGAATCCAGAGCGAAACCTGAGGGGGTGAAGGCTTTATCAGCACAGTGATGGGGGGCACTCTGGCTGGCCCTGCACTGGTGTGACTGTCCCACCACCAAGAATGGGCCCCTCTTCTAGGTCACTGCCCCTGCTAGTTTGCCTGCCTGCCCATGCTCAGTGTCTGCAGACACACACCTCCTGAGGGCGTTTAACTCTCAGAAATGGCAGGAGTCATCTGAAGCTAGCAGACACTTCAGCTCTGCTAAAATGCGGCAGAGACACAAAGAAACCAGGTACAGAGGCCTGAGCAACAGTGCAATGGAATTGTAACCACCGTGGATGCTCGCATTTCTCCAGAGCTAACTTTCTGCCCGCCCTGGGTTTGGTCCCCAGCTTCCCATATGTGGCATAAGTTCCCTGAGCCTGTCAGGAGTGATCCCAGAATGCAGAGCCAGCCTGGAACATTCTCTGCTCCCCCATTACAGGAAACTCTTAAACATGTCAGGGATCTGGAGTGATCACAGCAAGTAGGGCACTTGCCTTGCAGCAAAGTGGGATTTGATCTCCTAGAACCCTGTGTGGATCTCTGAGCCCAGCAGAACTGACCCCTGAGCTCAAAGCCAGGAGTAAGCCTTGACCATTGCTGGGTGTTGTCCAAAATAAACCCAAAATGTTACCACTTGGGCTGGATACATAACTGAGGGCATGCCTTACACACTTGATGTCTTGATGTCCCTGGCAACACACACACACACACACACACACACACACCAAGACATACGAAGGCCTGGGTGATAGGGCCAAAGCTACAGGGATGGAGGGGCTCAAGCTCCGCCCATCAGAGGACAGTGGTGTCCTGAGCTTATTCTGGAAGGCCCGGGGTGAGGATAGAGACTCAAGCAGTGTGGGGAGCCCAGCGGGGCCAGCCACAGACCCTGAGGAACCTCACCTGTGGTTGAGGCAGCAGTAGATGATGGGATTGTACATGGTGGAGCTCATGGCCAGCCAGAAGAGGGGCCAGGTAGAGCTGCTGGATGAACTTGTGGTGGTAGATGTCCTCCTGGAAGCTGCCGAGGATGAAGTAGAGGTGGTAGGGCAGCCAGCAGGCGGCGAAGCGTCACCACTACCAGCACCATGGTCTTCACGAACTGAGCCGGGAGAGCTCAGGTCACTCCTCGGCCGGGAAGCCCCGTCCTCCCGGGCGCCGGGCAGCTCGCCTGTCTGCCTCTACCGCTCCGGCGCCGCGCAGGCCAGCCCCTCCTGGAATGCCCACCCTCTGCAGTGCCCTTGCACATGGCGCAATATTTCTAAGAAGGTGTACCAGGGGCGCACATGGAGCCCAGCCCGGGCGTCAGTGGTCCCCTGCCCACACCCTCCCTGGGCAGCACTGGAAATGCCCAACAAGGCGCCACCCTGAAGCTTGGATGTGGTCTCGATGCCACTGGCTTAGGTGCCATCCCTGCTCGCCAAGCAGGAATGGTGGAGATGAGGCCTGAAGCCTAGAAAGTGAGCTCAGGACTGTGGGGGGTCCGAGTGTGTGTCTGTGGGGGGCACAGGCTTACCTGTTGGAATCTAAGACTGGGATGGAACTGGGGAATCCTTTATTGGGGAATTCGGTGGAATGCTAACTAGCTACTAGGACCCTGCTGCAGGTCTGCCTGGCTTCTCAAAACCTCAGTGGATTTAAGACCCCAGCAGTCTAAGTTTCCTGGAGGTCTCTGAAAGCCCAAGCCTTTAGGATCCCGATTCCCTAACATTCTGGAAAGTTCCCTTGACTGGGTCAGGACTCAAAGGTCACGTCCATTCGCCTGACAGGGAAGATCCAGTTCAGGTTCTGTACAGGGAATGGGCAATGGCAGGTTAAGTGGTGGATGGTGCCCGGGCGCCCCCTCCTTGAGAACTGTCCTTGAGCATTCCTCAGCCGAACACCCCTCCCCACCGCGCAGGCCCCGTCCCCACCTGCAGCCAGGCCCCCGCCCACCTTCTTCTCTGGCCTGCACGTGGCGCAGACTGGCTCCATGCACATGCTGTCCCGGGACTGCGCGTTTCCACAGCTTGAGCGGATGATGCTGTAGGCGACCAGCATCATCAGGAGGGGCAGGAAGTAAATGAGAACGATGACCACGAGGTGGTACCTGCAAGCAGAACAAGGCCCTAGCACCGCGCAATCTCGGGGTGAGGGACACCAGTTCCTGTCTCGCTCCGCGGGTCTCCAAGGTCGTGCGTGGTTTGATTTAAGAAAACATAAATAGGGGCTGGAGAGACAGTACTAGGGGTAAGGGCACTTGCCTTGCATGCTCCCGACTCAGATTCGATCCCTGGCACCCCTCTAGGGCTCCTGGTGCACCGCTGGGAGCAATCTCCGGCTCTCGGAGCTAGAAATAGCCCCTCTAGCCTCCCTTCCGCTGAATAATAAAAATAAGCCAAGACAAGCTAAGAGGGCTTAGCTCTGCCTTCTTCATAGCAAGTGCCAGAAGGGAAAACAGTTTCCATCAAACCCAAAACTTGTCAAAGCACTGCATTGACGTAATTTTAAAATGCAACAAAGGAGAATGGTTTATCCTGCCCAGCCCCTCCAGCCTGTTAGGAGCGTGTCTTTTGGGGATGTATCCGAGCACAGCTCAGCGTCTGCAGAGTTTGAGCTGAGAGTTTGGTGCTGAGAGTTTGGTGTCTGCTGCTGTCTGTCCGTGGCAGGTGTCCCAGAGTTAACCCGGCTGCTCCTCACCCTTTTGGGCGGTCTCCCCCAGATCCTGCTGTTCCTTCCTTTGCCAGGAAGGTGACTCTGGTTGGCAAAGACCCATCGCACCACCTCTGAGGGTGCCACGGAAAAACCAGTTGCTGCCTTCCCACACCTGTAACCCAGGAGGCCCCCCACATGCCCGGGCGCATGATTTTATGCTTTCTGATTTTACTTCTGGAAGGGGTGCACTGCTCGCTGGGTTTCTGATGAGTAGGCCCAGAGGGACAGTCCTGCATGGGCCTGAGATGCCTGCATTTAGGGGGTCCTAACACTTGCACCCTGCCCTGACATCCATGTACCAGCCTCACTGAGCTCCTTCCGACAGGTGCTACCACAGGGAGGAAGGGCAGCAGGCACTCAACTCCCGGATGTCTCTCCGAGCTTGTGTTTGGAGTTCTGCGTGCTCGTGCGGTGGGCAGGTATGCTTAGGACTGAGGGGCTCCTTGCTGCTGGATCCTTCTGCCTTGGCTGTGAATGCCCCTGCGGAACAGGTCAAAGGAGGAGGAGGAGGAGCGAGGTCCCTGTCACCTGACTTTCAGTGGGAACTCTGAGCTAGATAAGCCTTGGGGCTCCGCAGGATCACCTGCCTTGGTGGTGGAGGGCAAAAGGGGAAACTGAGGCCCAGCCAGGGGTGCGTATGACACAGCGCTGCATACTTGATTGCGCACACAGGGCCAGCTCCCAGTCACCCAGGCTCCACTGCAGAGCCAGGAGAGCAACTTTAATAAGTACTGGCCCCGTCTCAGTTTTCCCCACTTAATAAGTGAGAAAATGATCTGTGGGGCATTCCAGGATCGAGGAGCATTTCTCCCTGGGTGGGCTTCCTTCCCTAAAGGGTCCAAAAGTAATGCCCCCTTCCCTGCCCCCACTTGCCCTCAGCTTGGATTGTTTTGGTTCTGTTTTTCTTTGGGAGCATGTTTCGGAAGGGGACACCAACTTTCTACAATCGCATGCTTGTGTCTCACACGCATGCACACACACACACACACACACACACACACACACACACACACACACAGTTGTTTCCCAATTGTCAGAGTCTAGCTTGGTCTAAGCTTGGTCCCTGAAGCACTTGTCCTGCTACCAGGAACAAGCCAGTGTTCAGGTGGAGAAACATCGCCCCGCAGCGGCTATCCGTGAGACTTCCAGCTCTCTTCGCTTTCCCCAAGAGGCCATTCAGAGGGGTGCCCTCCTGAGAAGGGCGGTGGGGGCCTCTAGAGACCCAGGGCCTCTTCTCCAGACTCTGCCCCGGGGAACAAAGTTCACAGGGAATGGTGCCATCCCTTGCCTTTTGGGCCGCGTGTCCCCTTTCAGGGTGCTCAGGACAGGCTAGAATGAGGGACGCTCAACGTGTGCCCACGTAGGAGTGAGGGAGGTGTGCCATGACCGCCTGACAGCACTGCACTGTGGACATGCCTGGGGCACAGGGGACTTGGTGGAGTCAGCCTCCAGCCTCCAGATTGATTTCCTGGGTCACCTCATTAAAGCCACCGTGCACTCCCCTGCCAGCCAGTGAGAGCGCAGGGGAGAGGGCTGAGCAGGGAGGAGAGTCGCGCCCCAGGCTCGGCCCGCCCAGCCCCAGTTCCCGGCCCCCTCAGGCGTGAGCAAGGCACCAGTGTGCTCTGAGCTGACCCCAGGCTCCCCTTCCCTTTCCTTACGCCCCAGTACCCGGGGGCTCTGCTGCTCAGCATTTGCTGCACTCTCCCCCAGTTGCTGCCACCCCACAACCCGCAGCCCTTACCTGCACGTACAGACTTGCACACAGATACGCACCCCAACCCTTGCCTGTGCTCACACACATACCACATGCGTCCCGCAGCTGTGTGCACATACTTCCCCACAACCCACTCCCATACCACAAACCCAAATCTGTATGCATGCACACACACATCTCAGACTCACACCTGTGGGCACCTGCTCACAAACATACCCACATTCTTACAGCCCCAAATAACTACCTAATTGTACACAGTTCCACACACACATCCTAAACTTATACCTGTATGTGCACACTTCCACACACCCACACACACATCCTAAACCCAGATCTGTGTGCACACTTCCATCCCCACACATGTTCTAAACCCGTATCTATGTGCACACTTCCACACACACCCTCACACACATCCTAAACCCAGATCTGTGTGCACACTTCCATCCCCACACATGTTCTAAACCCGTATCTATGTGCACACTTCCACACACACCCTCACACACGTCCTAAACCCATATCTGTGTACACTGCCACACCCCCACACACATCCTAAACCATATCTGTGTGAACTTCCACACCCCCACACAAGTGCTAAACCCGTATCTGTGTGCACACTTCCACACCCCACACACATCCTAAACCAGCGAGAAAGGAGTGTCCACCGTCCCCTTTCCGTGGACAGTGGCCCACATGCTACTTTTGTGGTTTGGTGCCTCTTCTGTTCTACCATCCAAGCATTGGGCATAACAGCAGTATCCCAGATTTCAGGCGAGTTGTATATTCCTATCAGTGAAGTGCTTGAAGCAACCCTGATGCCTCCTGTCAAGTGCTCCAGTTACATCAGGATTCACAGGGTCCAGAGACACCCACAGACACGCACCCCACAGAAAGTAGTACATATGCACATGCACCCCAGTCCCCCACGCTCCTCTGCCACTGCCTTACAGGAGCGGTGTCTTGTCCCCGCTGTCCTTGGGCCAGGCCACCCAGGCACTTGGTGGCTCTTGGTCCTTGGCGATGGTGGAGTAGAAGCACTGGGGAAGGCGAGGCCAGGGCCACCAGCCAGATACCCGCGATCACTGCTCTGGTGGCCACAGCTGACATCCGGGCTGGAAGGGGTGCACGATGGCCATGTACCTGTGAGCAGAGGGAAGAGTGAGAGGTGGGCGCCTCCTCTCAGCCTGGACCCCAGCCCTGCTCCCTCACCCCCTACTCCCCCTCCCTCTGAGAACATGCAGGGCTGGCGACTCTCACAGCTGCTGCAAGAGCCCCCCGGAGCTCCATCCAGGCTCCCACCATGCGTGACTTCCTCCCCAGTTTGTGTGCTCGGAGTCCACGAGTGGTGCAGCCCCAGTGGGCACCCCTTTGGGTGTGGTGTGGAGCTCAGCCTTGCAAAAGCCCTCAGCACGGGACCAGCCCTGCATGCAGGAACTCGTAGAGCCTGTAGTGCTGCTGCTCACCAGCTCTTGGCCTTGCTGAGAGCTCCTCTCAGTGGTTCCTCTCAGCGGTGCCTCTCAGAGGCCGCACCTCACACCGCAGCCCTAGGGGCGTGGCCCATAGGATCCAGGAACTTAAACTCAATTTTAATTTCTTGGGGAGTCACACCCTCAAAAAAGTTTTTTGGGGGGCTGCCCCTCAAGGTGTTGCAGGTGTGGCTGTGGTGCCTGGATGCGTCGGCAGGTGGCAGACAGGAGACAGGCTTGCTACAGGGCTCTGCCCTGTGGGCCCTGGATGGTTGATGGTCTGACATAGAAAATGACAGGGACCCCCTGGGATGAAACAAGAGCCATGGAAGAGCCTGGCAAGTTACCCATGGTATATTCGATATGCCAAAAACAGTAACAATAATGGACCTCATTCCCAACGAATGGAGATGTTACTGGCGTCCACTTGAGCAAATCCATGAACAACGGGAAGACAAGTGACAAGTGACAAGTCACACCTGGCAATGCTCATGGGTTACTCCTGGCTCTGCACTCAGGAATTACTTGTGGCAGAGCTCGGGGGACCATATGGGATGCTGGGGATCGAACCAGGATCGGACGCATGCAAGGCAAATGTCCTACCCACTGTGCTTTTGCTCCAGACCCCCAATTTTAATAATTTTAGAAGTGGAATTTTCAGTGTGATTTGGTTTTCAGGCCACACCCGGTGGTGCTCAGGGCTTTCTCCTGGCTCCGCTCAGAGATCACTCTTGGTAGTGCTTGGGGGACCAGATGGAGTACTGGGGATTGAACCCAGGTAGGCTGCATGCAAGGCAAATGCCTTAACCTCTACACTATTTCTCTGGCCCTTAATTTCAATTATTTGTTGTTGTTTGGGGGAGCACTCCTGACAGTACTCAGGGGTCACTCCCAGTGGTGCTCAGGAGACCATGTGGTGCCAGGGATTGAACCTAGGGCCCTGTGTGCAAAGCCTGTGGAAGCTCACTAAGCTCCTTCCAGGGTCCAGTACACAGGGCGATTCCTGCATTTATCACTGGGACTCCGCCTCTGCCCTCCCAGGAACTCCCCTGTTGTCAGGTAGTCAGGGTTTAAGCACATTCGAACTAAATAACACCCTCCTACCCACCAGTGACAATTCCCCTGTGACCAACACTGACCTTCCCCAGTGACCAGGGTCTGGACAGACAGGCTGAGTTTACCAGCAATATGAGAGGTGGGGTGCATTTTCCTCTGTGTTCTTGAGTTCCCTGCCCCACAACGATGAAGGTGCCCCGAGGGTCAAGTTGGAGGTTCAGCAGGTGTCTAGGAGTGGGGAAGACAGCAGCTCTCCCTCACGGTAGCAGAGAGCAGGTCTGGACTGTGGATTCACAAAGACCCATATCCAGACTGTTCTGTTTCCCTGCTGCTCGAGCAATTTGCCTGAGCTCCCTGGGCTCTGGCACCTCTGCAAAGTGGGCTGGCTTATTCTGAGGCTGGGGGAGCAAAGGAGCAGAAAGGCCTAGTGGCACTTAAGCCCTCTGACCATGTCTGGGAAGCCACCCAATCAAACGGGATCAAATAAAACCAAACCAAATAATCAGAGATGTCAGGGATGGAGCGAGAGCACAGGGGGCAGGGCACTTGCTTTGCTTGAGCTGACCTGGGTTCAATCCCTATGTTCCCCCAAGCACCACCAGGAGTGATTCCTGAGCAAAGAGCCAGGAGTAACCCCTGAACATCGCTGGGTGTGACCCAAAAAGCAAAAAAAAAAAAAAATAGTATGAGACTAATATCCACGGCAGGCAAAACATGGACTAGGATGACTTGCCAGTGGTTGGAATTTACCACAAGTGTGTTGGAGTTAGGTAAGACAGAGAAGGGACCAGTGTGCTAATAATTGTTGGAAATGGTAACACCAGACTAGGCCTGAGCATTGAACGTAGGCAAAGGGATAGACATGATAACCTCTGAATGTATGTATTGCAAGCCACAATGTGTAAGAGAAGGGAGAGAGAGAGAGAGAGAGAGAGAGAGAAAGTGCAAAATTCCTGCCATTGAGGCAGCCTAGGGGAGGGGGGGGAATCGGGGACATTGGTGGTGGGAATGGGAACTGGTGGACTGGTGGAGGGATGGGTGCTGGAACATTGTATGACTGAAACCTAAACATGAACATCTTTGTAATTGTATATCTCACAGTGGTATAATAAAACAAAAGAAGAATGTTCCTGAGTCCATGAGACTGCCTGTCTTGGCTCAGTTCCGGCCTCAAGGCCAGTGCTGCGGCTCTGTGTCCTTCCACCCCTCCAACATAGCCCCTCAGCATGAGGACCCCTCATCTCTCCTGTTTTCCCTGTGCACTCATGCCTTCAGGATGCTCCTGTCATTTCTCATTTCATGTGTTTATTGAAACTCTCACCAAGGCAGGCATCTTGGATCTGTTTAATTTTTTTCTTTAGCACCTAACACCTGTACCCAGCAGCCATGAATGAGTTAAAGGGGTGACTTGCTGATCACAGACTCTTTCCTCTCTCTGGGTTGTGGGGGTGTTGTTCAGTGGGCTCTGGCCGGATCTCCTGGCTCCCAAGGGTGGGAGCCCCACTAGCTCGTTTACCTCCTTTTCCCTTCTTACCCCTAAAAAAGGAAGTTCCTTGAGACCAAGAGTTTGTGATAAACTTTTCCCACTGGTGTTTATATCAGAGGGAATGTTCAAATATTTGTTGAATGAATGAAAAGAAAGTCTTGGTGGAACTCTGAAGAATTACAGAGGGTGGAATTGCTTTTGGTGCTGGGTATGGCAGTCAGAGGAGGGGTCAGGAGCTCCCTGACCCAGCCTAGGGTCCTCTCTGACCCCAGCACCCCAGATGGCACACTGAGAAACTTGCTTTTCAAGCTTCTGGAGGGACAGATGTCTGGGCCTCCCAGCAGTGCTCTGGAGTGAGCAGTACTCCTGACTG
>JAJIBD010007070.1:0-65000 GCA_021461705.1 Cryptotis parvus | reverse complement strand
TCTGAGGGGGCACATGAGCACCCAGCGCACCCACTTCCTGATTGGAAACTGGTGGTGGGGGATCAGCCCCCACACAACCGAGACCTTGCAGAGGGAGGTAATTTGGCGTTTGCCCAGGATCGTGACCAACGTGGCCGTAAGGAGAGAGGCCGGAGTGATAATACAGCGGTTAAGGCATTTCTCTTGCACATGGCTGACCCGGTTTGATCCCTGGGATCCCATATGGTCCCCCAAGCACCACCAGGAGTAATTCCTGAGTGTAGAGCCAGGAGTAACCCTGAGCATCGCCAGGTGTGTCCCACCCCCAAAAAAAAAAAGAATAAAAAGACCGTGTGGAGGAAGGAGAGAGGGCTGGCAGAGGCCTTGGAGCTCCTGCTGCACTGGGAAGGAAGCTCTGTCAGGAGGAAGACTCAGGTCTCAACCTTCATGAGACTTCCAGACAAGTTAGGAGGCGAAGTCTCAGTGTCAGCAATGAAAGAACGCTGCATTCCTGCCTCCGCAATGGGCATCACCTGGAGTTTTAGCTTCCGAGGAGGGAATGAGATGCTCTGGGTATAAATGAGGCGGGGAGGGCCGGAGCGATAGCCCAGCGGGTAGGGCGTTTGCCTTGCACGCGGCCAGCCCATGCTGGCCTGGGTTCGATCCCCGGCATCCCATATGGCCCCCGAGCACCTCCAGGAGTAATTCCTGAGTGCAGAGCCAGGAGTAACCCCTGAGCATCGCCGGGTGTGACCCCCAAAAAAAAGGAAGCGGGGAGGAGGGTTGGAGACGGGGTGCTGCGGGAACGAGCCCCAATTAAACACTTTCTACTGTCTTGGTGGTTTCTGGAGAACTTCACTTTGTGGAGGGGAGGCTGGGACACACTCAGTGATGCTCAGGGGTTACCACTGCACTCAGGAATTACTCTTGGCAGTGCACAGTGCACAGGGGAACACATGGGATTCTGGGGATAGACACCAGTTTGACAGAATGCAAGGCAAGTGCCTTGCCCTACCCAAGTGCTGTACTATTGCTCTAGCCTCGGAATGTACTTTTTCTCTCCTAAAATTCTCTCTTTGGGCCTGCCCTTCTCCTTGGGCCTGCCCAGGAGACTCGTCTCTGCCCTGGATGCCTGGTCTTTGTGGAATCTGGTGGTCTTCATGGATGCAGTCACATGACCTCATGGGCTTTAGCTTCCTGTCTGTAAAATAAGGCTGGTTGTACCACCTCATAGGAGTGAGTGAGGATTCAATTAGTTAATATACAAGTGCCTGCAACATAGTAGTTATTTGGAGAGGGGCATTGGGGTAATTGGGGTTTGAGGGCCACATTCAGCGATGCTTGGGACTTATTTATTTCTGGCTCTGTGCTCAGGGGTTGCTCCTGGAAGTACTCAGGATACCATCAAATGTACCAGGGATTGAATCAGGGTCAGCCACATGCAAGGCAAGTGCGTTAACCCCCTGTCTCCTAAATGTTTGCTATTAATGATTTATCATATTCCTGTTTCATAGAAAGTTTAATTGCTTGTCCACCAGTGCATGTCATACACAGATAAGGACACTAGGGGGCAACCTCACAGCTTTAATCCTGACCACAGAGGCCTCTCAAAGGGATAGTGAGTGTGATGCTGAGTGCTGATAGGAGCTGACTGTGGCAGCTATTTACTGAGCCAAGCACCCACTGCTAAGCATGGCTCCCCCCCAACCAGTAAGGCTTCCCACACACAAACCTGTCTCCTGCTCTGCTGTGCATTTCAGAAAGCGGGTCCCGGGACCTGAGCTCCAAAACCAGCCGTCATCATCAGTTTCTTCCTCCTCTCTGGCCACAGTCACCTCCTCCTTCTGCACCTTTGCTCAAAGCCCATCCAAGTTCTCTCTGTTCCCACCCTTTGTCCTTCACCTCCTCATCAGTGGACAGTCGTAGGCTCTTGTCACGTACTGTGTGCGTCTGTTATTCATATTTTTTCCCCTCTGTATCTGAATGGGTTGATGTTCACAGATTTATTTTCCCTTTGCTCTTAAATTTTTATTTTTTCCCTCATACCTGGCTGTGCTCTGGGATTATTCCAGGCTCTGTGCCCAGGGATCTTGCCAGGTATGATTCTCAGGAGTGCCAGGTATGCAATGCCAGGGGTCAACCCGGAGTTGGCTGCGTGCAAAGCAAGTGCCTTAACCCTTGTGCTTTCTCTCTAGCTTTGCCCTCTGAATTTTTAAATTTAATTAGGTGGGAGAAATGTATCATTTAAGAAGCCAACAAAGAGGGGCCGGGGGGGGGGGGCGGTGCCTCAGAAAAGTCTAAGCTTATAAGAATGAAAAGTGAACCTTTGTAATAGTTCCCTAATCTCAGCGCCTATCCTCAGAAGCATCCGATTTTAGTTTTTACAGTTATTTCTCCTGAGATGTAGTACATATATCTTAATAATACAGTATCACTTATTTTCTTTTTTAAAAATATTTTATTATACCACAGTGAGATATACAGTTACAAAGATGTTCATATTTGGGTTTCGGTCATACAGTGTTCCAGCACCCATCCCTCCACCAGTGCCCATTTCCCACCACCAATGTCCCCAATTCCCTCCCCTCCCTCCTAGCCTGCCTCTGTGGCAGGTTCTTAATTTTTTTCTCTCTCTCTCTCTCTCTCTCTCTTTCTCTTTTCCTTCCCTTCCACATTGTGGATTACAATACGTCCATTAAGAGGTTGTCATGTGTATCTTTTTTGCCTATATATATGCGTATATAACAATATACAATCTTATTTGCTTTCTTATGTTATTTGAGTATTAATATACATATATATATATATATATATGTATTTTTGCTTTTTTGGGTCACACCCGGCAATGCTCAGGGGTTTCTCCTGGCTTTGCATTCAGGAATTACTCCTGGCGGTGCGCGGGGGACCATATGGGATGCTGGGGATTGAACCTGGGCCGGCATGGGCCGGCTGCGTGCAAGGCAAACGCCCTACCCACCGGGCTATCACTCCGGCCCCTTTGCCTGTATTTAATGTTCAGTTCTAGGTTGGTATCATCACTTTTGACAATTATTAGCACATTGTTCCATTCTCAAACTTATTTTCATTGTTTATTATTTTATATCCTTCTTTCATGAGACCTGATTTCATGGTCTGTATTAATATTGATAATCCACATGAGGTTTTCCCTATCTGCAACATGTGAGGTTTCTGTAATGCTCTTTCTTAATTTGTAGGTTTAAGTGATTATTCTCTTACATTTTTGAGTCGGTAATATATCTGACTTTTTTTTCAGGGAGGGTCCACACCAAGCAATGCTCTGCATCACTTCTGGCAGTGCTCAGGAGACCGAGTGGTATCAGGAATCAAAACCAGACCTCCTGCATGCTGTATCAGCTGGGTGAGCATATTTCTGGTCCCTTTGCTCATCTTTTTTTCTCATTTATAGACTTGAAAGAATTCATATATTTTCAGTCTCATTAAAAAAAAAGTAAAATAGAAAGGTAAAAAATGGTGGGGCTACAACTGCTGGTTCTCAGGGCCCCCGACATCCAAGCATTCAAGGCGTGTGCCCTAGCCCTTATCCACATGCATGCCTCAAGTCTCTATTAACTAATTCACTAGGTCCCTAGATCACTAGACATCCCATTGTTCATCTATTTCCTCGAGCGGGCACCAGTAACATTTCCATTTGACCCTATCACGTGCCAGTGTAGCCCAATGGTATCTGGTTGCTTCAGGAATCTGAAGAGCCTCAAACCATTCGTTCAG
Source organism: Cryptotis parvus (assembly GCA_021461705.1). Taxonomy (NCBI): domain Eukaryota; kingdom Metazoa; phylum Chordata; class Mammalia; order Eulipotyphla; family Soricidae; genus Cryptotis; species Cryptotis parvus. Next base: position 61,271 of record JAJIBD010007070.1, on the reverse strand, counting down.
GGTCTTGACGAAGAAGTCTGACCATCTTGTAGGTGGGCGGCCACGTGATCTTTTGATGTAAATTAAGTAAATTTTTTTTTTGTATTTTTGGTCATACCCAGCAGAGCTCAGGGCTTACTACTGGAGGGTTCAGGGGACCATATGGGACGCCCAGGATTGAACCCAGCTGTCAGCCATGTGCACGGTAAACACCCTACCTGTGATCTCTCACCAGGCCCAGATGCTATCACCATGTATTCATTTTGTTTTGGTGGGGTGGTGGGTCACATTAGGTTCTCCGGGCCATATGGGATGCCAGAGATTGAACCCGGGTTGGCTGAATGCAAAGCAAGTGCCCTGCCCCTTGTACTATCTCTCTAGCCCCTAATTAATTAAATGAATGACCCCTGGCATTGCTCAGGAAACTATGTGGCATCAGTATTTGAACCAGGGGTTGGCAGGATGCAGAGCACCCTAGAGCAGGTAGAGAGCACCAAAGCGCCTACCTCCTGTGCTCTCTATGGCCTCAACCTCCCTTAAAAGAAGAAAAGAAATATTAAGGCACGGTGATTCACATAGGAATTCTTCATGGAGTTCCAGGAGTAATGAGTTTCAGCACTAATCCCCCACCAGACCACCAGTGTCAGCTTCCTTCCCTAGCATTCCCAGGGTCCCTCCTGTCCCCCCGCTGATGTCAGGCACATTTTTTGCAGTTAGATGTCATGCTTTCAGTGTTGTTGGCTCTATGGTTTATATATGTGTATTTATCGTATGCCACATATGTACATGAACATGCCTATTACCACACTTCTACCCAACCTACGAGCTGGAGGTCCTTACCCCTATCCCTGTCACCTCCCTTGTCTCTTCATTTTGTCTTGGGGCCACACCCAGTGATGCTCAGGGGTTACTCCTGTCTCTGTTCTCAGAAATTACTCCTGGAAGTGCTCAGGTGACCATTTGGGATGCCAGGCATTGAGCCTGGGTCAGCTGTATGCAGGGAAAATGCCCTCCCTGCTGTACTATTGCTCTGAGCCTGGGTCAGCTGTGTGCAGGCCAAATGCCCTGTTGTACTATCGCTCTGGCATCTGTCTCTTCTTATTCCTGTCACCGTTCCTTTCTTTCTCTGGCTTTTTCATTTCTATGACTAAGGGTTAAGTGCTGGGGGGATGGGGGTTCTGTAGAGCTACAACTTGTGTTATACAGGGAGCCATGAGGTACCAGGAATTGAACTTGGGGATTTGCAAGGCAAGAACTCTGACCCTTGGAGCTAACTCCCCAGCTCCTGTATTATCTCTTTTGAATAAATAATATCCTTGGAAGGAGATAGAATTCTTGTGTTATGATTATTTCCTCCTAGTAATTTATTGGTGTGTCATGCTAGCCCAGATTCAAGACCTAAAACTCTAATGGTTGTCTGATGCCCTTTAAAGGAACCTGCTCTTTCCAGTGAAGTTCTACACATATTTTTCTTTTGGAATGTAGCCATTTATTGCTTTATTGGGCATATAATAGCATCGCTTCAAATGTTGTCCCTTGATTCCTTTCTATTCTACAACAAGAGTTTCTTCACAAGTAACTTGTCACTAATTTATTATTATTATTATTATTATTATTATTATTATTATTATTATTATTATTTTGATTTGGGGGCGCCATACCCAGTGACACTCAAGGCAACTCCTGGCTCTCTGCTTGAAGTGGCTTGTGGTGGTGCTCACGGGAGCTCATGACGTTGAGGATCAAACCTGAGCCTCCCACATGTGAAGCATGAGTTAAGCCCATTGAGCTGAACCTGCATCTCTTCAGTCCCTGGCCCTTTCCTGTATGGTCATAGGTTTCCTGGCTTCTGCTCCAGGAGCCATGTTTGTAATCAAGACATGAAGAAAGAAGGAAAAAAGAGCCATGCCTATTCTGTACATGTTCTCTATCGGAAAAAGCAAAGCTATTTTGGGATGTTTCTGTCTTCTGGCCTGGAAGCGCATCAGATAGCAGGGGTGCTGGTAACAACTGTGAGTCTTATCCCCATCCTCCACAGGGGAGTCAGAGAAGGAAGGAGGAGGTAGGCATGGCATTGGATTTGTCTGCCAACAGCATTCTCTCCATAGTTTCATCATCAAACTGGCCTCCTCCTTTGTGTTTTTGCTCTGTGCTGTGAGGTAGAAGGAAAACGGCAAAAGAATTCAATTGGACTACTTTCTCACTCTATGCAAAGGTTAGCTAAAAATGGATTAAGGTCCTGGATTTCGGACCAGAAGTTATTAATGATTAAATAAAACATAGGCAAAATATTCAATGATTTTTGGATTTGATGATGTGTTGGGGAGTCCACTCCAGTGGCAATAATCAGCAACTAAGGCAATAGCAAACTAAACATTTTCCACACAGCTAAATAAAGTATTATTAAAACAAAATGGCCTTCTATTGAACGGGGAAATATTCACATTTCATGCAGCTGACAAAGAGCTAATATCTACCATCTATAAGGAACTCACAAGACAAGAAGAAGTCAAATAACCCCATCCCTAAACTGAACAGATCTTTTACCAAAGATGACATATATATGGCAAATATGCCAATGAACAAAATCCGACCAGGGGCCAGAGCCATGGTATAGTGTGTGGGGGGGGTCTGGCCTTGATGCATCCAACCCAGGTTCGATCCTCAGCATCCCACATGGTCACTCAAGCCTGCTAGAAAGGACTCCTGAGCACAGAGCCAAGAGTAAGCCCTGAGCACCAAAGAAACAGGCAATAACAACAGAAAAAAACCTAAACCTAAAAAAAAAAAACAACTTTTTTTTTTTCAGAAGCCGGAGCAATATTACAGCAGTGTGCCTTGCACACAGCTGACCCAGGTTTGATCCCGACATCCCATACAGACCTTCAAGCACCACCAGGAGTAATTCCTGAGCACAGAGCCAGGATTAACCCATGAGCATTGCCAGGTGTGGCCCCAAAACCAAAGCCAAAATGATAAATTCATTATCATCATGATCAGTTATTCTCTTTTTGTTTGTTTGCTTTTTTGGGTCACACCCAGCAATGCTCAGGGGTTACTCCTGGTTATTCCTGGCTCTGTGCTCAGGAATTACTCCTGGTAGTACGTGGGGAACCATATGGGATGACAAGGATCAAACCTGGGTCAGCCGAGTGCAAGGCAAATGCTCTACCTGCTGGACTATCGCTCCAGACCCCATGACCACTTACTCATCATTATCACTTATTATCGGGAAATACAAATCATAGTGACAAATAGATAATATCACAACTTGCCGGAATGGCTGATATCAAAAAGGCTCAGAACAACAACACCTGGTGGGGAACGGAGAATGAGAAGCCTCGAATACAGTTGAGGGGGATGTGATTTGGTCCAGCTTTTATGGAGAACTAGATATTTCTCAAATTAAAAAAATTTAAGTCTAAGATCCAGACGCTCCACTTCAAGGTATCTATGGGAAAACACGGATGCACTAATTTTTGCAAGATAAATGCTCATCTACGTTCATTTCAGCATTGTTTATAAAGCCGAGATCTGGAACCAACCAAAGTGCCCAAAGGCAGATGAAAATGAAAAGACCAGACTGCGGCGTATATACACAATGGACTAACCTACCCTCAGTCACAAAATGAAGTCTTGCTTTTTGCCGAAAATAGATGGAACCGGAGTGGGTCATGCTAAGAGAAATAAGTCAGAAGAAAAAAAAGACAAAGACTGAATGTTGTCACTCATATATAAGTTATAGAAAAGTAAAGCAAGGAGCTAATGAATGCCAAAGGGAAACAAACCTTTGAACTCTGATCTCAGAGCTGAGGAGAGCAGAGGCAGGTGGGAGGGGCCTTGAAGAATGTCCATGCGCTTAATGACTGTGCTGGAACAATATCGGTATTTTGGTGACAGGTGTCAGATGGTAATATAGTTTGAAGAGGTGTGAAATTGTACCCCTAGACCACAGAGTCTTATAAACCAACTTGGCCTCAATTAAATCAACTAATAAATACCCAAGGCAAGGAACAGGTGTGATTTGCTTCCCTTGCCCATGATTCCCAAGTGGGCCCATGTTGGACCTTCCCAGCAAGGGCTGGCTGCTCTCCCCGTTCATACCCGGGGCTTGCTGGGCATCTGGGCTCCACAAGCCCACCCGGCAGGTCCCCTCTGGTCTGTGTGGGCAGCACTGCCCACCACGCACTACAGACATAAACCTGGCCTCCCTGAGCATAGTTAGGGTCTCCTAGGTGGGATCCCCTCCCTGGTCCTCTCCCCCGTCATGTCTGCCTGTCAGTTTTAGCTCAGGAGAGTGAAGCCCCCGACCCAACTTCATTTTGAAAATGTAGCAGCCCCTTCCCCATGACCTCAGTGCTGCCCCCAGGCCAGGTTTCCTGAGCTTGAGCGAAGTCCGGCTGGGAGTGGGGTGTGTGAACTTGGGGTGTGTGAACTTGGGGTGTGTGAACTTGGGGTGTGTGAACTTGCTCAGTCAGCAGCTTTCAGGATTCATTGGAACTGACCGGGTGAATTGCTTTCGTTTCATTCCTGTATGTTCTTTGTTCTAACACTGTGGATTCAGGCTCGACTTACCTATTTACTAAAATAAGCCGGCATTCTGTCAATAGCTTGAATATGATGCATGGTTTCCAAGAGTGGATTAGGACTAATACTGAAACAATAGGGTGAGGGGTTGGGCAGGAGAGATAGTACAGGGGTTAGTTAAGGCTCTTGCCTTGCACACAGTTGACCCTGGTTCGATCCCAAGCACTGCCAGTATTACACAGAGCCAAGAGTTAGCCCTGAGCACAGTTGGGTGTGGGCCCCCCCTATCCCCCCAAAAAGAGGACCAGGAGCTCAGGGTGGAGGTCTGGGACAGAATCCCTGCCTCGCAAGCCTGAGGCTTTGAGCTCTGCTCCTGACACCCCACCACCTCCCTTCCCTACGCGAATGTTTTCCGGCAGCCTGAGCACCGTGTGGTTCCTGGAGCCACAACAAAGTGTCCCATCTCTGGAGTGCCCCTAACCAAGTGCCCATCCCCACCCTCAAATGCCCATCCTCAAAACAAGGGGCCTGGTAGAAGGTATCAGGATGCATCATGTGGTCAGAGAGAGCTGGTTGCTGGCACTGGTGCCAGGCTGGTGTGTGCTGGGTCGCTGAGCGAGACCAAAAGGTGCTCGAGGCGGTGAAAACTGTGTGTCTACACAGAATGAGAGGACGTCTGGGGGGCAGCTGATCTGAGTTTATAGGCAGAAAGGAGAGGAGGATTAGATCTTTCACCCCAGGAATTCCAGGACTCCTCCGCCCCCAGCTGGCTGCAATTACCAAAGGCCTGGATGGCATTTATGAAAGGCCAGAAGAGCAGCTAAATGGTAGCTTCAGCTCCCGGGCCTTGCCCCGCTCCCTGCACTTGACTTAGAAGGCAAAGGCAGAGCAGCTCTGCAGTTAGGTGCTCGGGACCGTTGGTGGGAGCCAGAGTCCAGGGCTGCAGGGAAGCTGAGGGCCGAGCAGGAGGTGGACAGCAGCCAGGGCAGCCTCCAGAATGAGCAGCGGATTGACTCCAACACCAAGTCTCAGAAAACAGAAGGTCCCGTTTCCCACATAAAGCACTCTGAGCACCCTGAAGAGAGGGAAACCCAAAAAGCAAACAAACAAACAAACAAAAACACCCCTACAGTTCTCTTGATACATGTTGGTAACGGAAACAGCGATTTTGCTCACTGAAGCCCTTTTCTCAACAACCAGGGTTGTGGGTCTGCCAGAGAGTCAGTGCCCCTGCCTGAGTTGAGCCCTCAGGTCATAGAAAAGGGGAAGCTGGAGTGGCCAGAGGGAAAATATAGGAAGAGAAAGGAGCCAGAGAGCCGGGAGAGGAGAGAACCCACAGTGCCTGGTGGCTGCACTGCTGGACCCCTCCCTCATGGGGTGGGCCCCTGGGGGGTTTCCATGGGCACTAAGCAAGTACATCCCAGCTGCCCCAGATAGTTCTTTCCGGGGTGGGAAGGGAGGGTGCTGACCGTCCAGTGGGGAAGGGGGATGAGAGTCAAGCAAACAGGGGAGAAGTTAGTGCTCGATGAAAGGGTTCCGGTCCACTCTCAGGGGGCTGCTGGACACCGCACCCCCACCACAGCCTCCAGCAGGGGGTCCCTTATACCCACCCGGGGCAGAATGCCATGGCTTGTCCCTGGCACACCAGTGGAGCCAGCCTGGAGCATAGATGTCTTCCGAGACCAGCAGAACCATGCTGGAGTGTAGACGTCTTCCGTCCCCTCCTGGGTAGTCATGGGATCAAGTCCTAACCCCTCTTCTGTGCCCCCAGACTCCTGTCCTTGGCACTCTCAGAAGAGTCCTGAAGCCTGTGTCTTCTGGGGCTCCCCCCAGCCCCCAGTCTCAGGGACAGTGCTGCCCTTCTGCCCAGTGGCAGGTGGAGCTCCTGCTGCACCCGGTGCCGGGCACCCCGCCACTCCCAGTGAGTCACACAGGCCTGGCCCAGCATCCCATCGCCCGTCAGTCAGTGTTCCCAGGCCGCTTTCCCAGAATTCCTGGCTGGGGCTAACCAGGCCAAGCCCCACTAGGGGGTGGAGGGTGGGACTCTCTCAAGCCCTTCAGCTGCTGAAGCTCTGTGAGGCCGGCCTGGAGGGTCTCAGCTCAAGTGTTGCTCCATGGGAACCTGTGTCAGGAAGGGTATCTCAGCTTACCAGCCTCAGCAGTGCCCACTGAAAGGAATCCACGACTTCGTTGTGAGTGGGCAAAGGCTGAACATGGGTCATTTACAATGAATGGTTGATCCCCATGTTAAAATATGCTCCCCTGACCATCAGGGAAACGCAAACTCTAGCGCAAACTCTCTCTCTCCCTCTCTCTCCCTCTTTCTGTATTTTGGGCCACACCCAACAGTGCTCAAGGCTTACTCCTAACTCTGTGCTCAGGAATTGCTCCTGGTGAGGCTTGGGTGGGGCGACCCATATAGGATGCCAGGGATCAAACACGGTTCAGCCACATGCAAGACAAGCACTCTCCCCACATAGATAAGCACTCCCCATAGGCTGGAGTATTCTTGCTCCAGCCTAGTAGCCATTTATTTTGGAAAAACATCTTAATGTAGAAAAGGCACAAATCCTAGCTGACAGCCGTGAGCAAGGTACCTGCCCCCTTCTACTTGTTTCTCTATGTGCTCACGAGGGATCGGGCACACCAGTTCCTGCGAGCCTCCACTCGCTAAGTCCTAGTTTGCTCCTGATTCTTCCTTCCTCTGTGGCCCAGAGAAACAGCCGAAGTGATCGCTCCTCGCTCACACACACCTACCTCACCTGCCTCCCAGTCCTGACAGGCACTGCACTGTGCTTTGAAGGAGAACGTCATCTAGAAGAGGCCCAATGGCTTAGAGCAGCCGTCTACCACCTTTACACCTCCCGAGACTGCCTTGCATGGCCAGTGGGTCAGCGGTCAGAACTAGAGAAGGGGGGTGGAGTGATAGCACAGCGGGTAGGGCGTTTACCTTGCACATGGCCAACCCAGGTTCAATCCCCAGCATCCCCCTGAGCACGTCAGGAGTAATTCCTGAGTGCTGATCAAGGAATATCCCCTGAGCCTTGCTGGGTATGACTCAAAAAGAAAAAAAAAAAAAAAAGGAGAAGGAAGCAGCGGGCCCGGTCTGCGGTTTGCGGGGTGTGCCTCTCTGCAGCCGTTCTGGAGTCAGGCAGGGAGGCAAGGGCCTCGGTGTTCTCTCTGCAGTCAGGTGGGCCTCTGGCAGCACTGGGCGGAAGGTGCTGGAATGCCCGGCTCACACACCTTCAGGAGCAGGAACCGACACCAGTCAGGGGCTGGAATAGTTCCATGGGATGCAGGCTGGGAAGCCTTAAGGAAGGAAGCACACACCTCCCAGATACGTGAAGCGTGCAATACCATGCTGGACTTCCCTTTGGGTACCCTCTGCAGCACCCCAGCTTCACGCTGGTTCCCATAGCCCAGCTCTCAGACACTGAAGGGTGCAAGGCAGCCCCTGGCTCCTGCAGCTTCCTGGCTAGCAGAGGCGGCCCACTCAGATACCCTCATCCCAGGACTGAAGAGAGGCCAACTGACCCCGGGCTCCTCACTTCGAGTCTTGGACAACCTGGCCTTGGTTACTCACAGCTCAGTGCTGCCCCAGAGGCCCCTTCTCAAGACTGACAAGAGCTCCTCTATGGTGGGCTCTGGCTTTCCATGCTACCTGCCTGTTCCCTGCTCCCCAACACTGGAGACATAAGCGCCAGCATCCTGAAGTCTCAGAGTGAGGAGCCTGACCTAGCCCAGTCCTAGCCCTGAGTGGAAACACAGGGCCTGGGTGCTACAGCGCAGTTCTCATGACACTCTGTGCCATTCCGTCCAGCACCTGTGATGGGCTCCCATGCACAGCTGTGCTTATGCCCAGGAACGGCCCAGGAATAACCATAAGTGAGCCCAGATGTCCCTGCTCCCACTCTCACTGCTGCTCCTAAGGATGCCATAAGTGAGCCACAGATGTCCCTGCTCACCCCACACACCCACTGCTGCTCCTAAGGACGTCAGGTCTGGAAGGGCAGGGAGAGAGGCACAGACCTTGGGAGGGAGACCTGAGCCCATTTCTGTGGCCTAACACTGACATGGTTGATCCGGGATCAATTCACAGGTTGGAGGGCTGGGCCGAGGGCACTAGGAGGGTCTCTGGGGCAGGTGAACCTGGTCCTGTTTGCCCAGGAAGCAGGAAGAACTCTGAGGAATGAAGATCCCAGAAGACTGTTTCTGTGGGGGTGTTGGCTGCAGGGACGGGGCTAGAAGCCCAGAGAAGGAGACCACCAGGAGGTGAGGAGGAGCTTGGGGAAGCACCCACAGGGGGTGGGGTGGGGAGAGAGAGCATCTGGGAGGGGGACTCCCAGGGAAGCTCTTGGGGGTTTTTACAAATGCAGTCCTGCAGGAGGAGCCAGTTCTGAGCAATGGACGTGGGCTCTTCCTGTGGCCTCGCTGCCCAGTTACCCTTGCTTCTCCCTCACCAAGGGCAGACCCCACAGAGGACTGATTTGTGGCAGGTCTGGTTGGCTGGTGAGCCTGTAGGCAACCTATGTGTTTTCACACAGTCAAGCACAAAACAGGAATCACTTGGGTTTTTGCATTTTTAAATTTTCCTCTCAATAACTGGAGAGCACATAACTTTTTTTTTTGGGGGTCACACCCAGCTATGCTCAGAGGTTACTCCTGGCAGTGCTCAGGGGACCATATGGGATGCCAGGGATCGGACCCCAGTGGGCCATATGCAAGGCAAATGCCCTACACACTGTACTATTGCTTTGTCCCGGAGCACATAACTTTTTAGGAGGCAACTTTCAACTCCCCAGAGAACCAGGAGCCAATCCCGTGGGGCAGCCCTTTCCCAAAGCACATTCTGAGAGAACCAGGAGCCAGTTCTGTGGGACAGCCCTTTCCCAAAGCACATTCTGAGGGATGCTCATTGCTTTGCTGTAGTCAGTAGCTGCTGTCTGGGGAAAACCAGGATGTGCTGTCAGACAGTGGACAGAGGCTGTGTGGGCCTCTTTCCTCTCAGAGTCACACCAGGACTGTTCTCACGCACCGGGAGAAGTCCCACGGCCTTTCCCAGACTCCTTTGACAGGTTCATGTTTCACAAAACACTCAAAATTTCATGCAAGGAAGCATGTGATTCCTTTGTGGTGACTTTTCCACAGTCACCAACTATAAGTCTCAATAAAATGTCATCTCTAAACCAGTACCAAACGCTACTGGAGCCGAGTGGATCATTCCTACTATTTAAGACACAGTGGATGTCACTCTGGTGTGGCTGGAGACACAGCTACCTCTGCCAAGAAAGTGCTGTGGCTTGCTGGGAGCTTCGGGAAAAGTCTCCTGTACTCCTTCCTGTTTCTTCATTTGTGAAGTGGGATTCAGCATATAGCATTCCATAGATGGTGAGATTCTGAGAGGGTCACGGGAAAGCCCACACCGCTCAGAGTTGGTGCTAGTAACTGGCAGAGAATAAGCAGAGACCCCTGTGTCCTGCAATCAGAGGGAGGAGGAGTGACCTCATTGAGCCAGAGGATGGCACAGAGCAAACGGGCAGCTTGTAGCTGCCCCTGAGAGATTGCAGTTCTCAAGATAAAGACTCGAGAGGGCGTTCTTTGGGGAAAGAATTAGAGGACACAGGTAAAAAGAAAGGGTGGGTACTCAAACATATTTTATACGTTTTTAGCACTAAAGATGTGCCAGGTCGGTCCTGCTGTGTAACCAACAGCCCAGAATCTGTGCCATAGGCAATAACCATGTGGTTCTCTAGCTTGGTTCCCTTGGGCTGGGCTCAGCTTATCATGTAAGTCACTTGATCCCGCTGTGGGGTGATGGCTAACGGTTTGCAGGGTCTTACACGGCATGCCTTGCACCTCTGGTGGTTGCCTTGGTGGGCTCTCGAGCAGACTGGCTGAGACTTATTCTCAGCGCACAGCACCCCAAGGTGAAGGCAAGATAGGAGTGGCCAGACCTCTGGGTCCTCAGCTTAGAACTCAAAACACCGCACTCCTGTCCCATTCATTTAACCCATTCTGTTGGTAAAAGCAAGTACCAAGGCCATGCACTAAAGCAAGAGGTGATGAAACAATTCTAGCTCTTGATGGAGAAGCTGCAAAATAAGTCATGGCGGCCACTTGTAATCTCCCACATTGAGGCTAACTCTGGCATCTTTGCTCCGGCAGGTGGTTTGATGAAAGGGTTTCATTTACATGCTCTCCTTAGGATGGTGTTCTGATACCTGTGCTGTCTGTATCTGTCTCCTCCCTGGGACGGTGTTCTGATACCTGTGCTGTCTGTATCTGTCTCCTCCCTCACACCCCTTCTTTTCTCTCCTCAACCCACCTCAATTCAGCTTTTGTCCCTATTGTTCCATGAAGAACTCTTGTCAAAGTTACCTTTCAACGTCCACCACGAGACAGTACAAGGTCGAGTCTCTGTGCTGCCCCAATGACCACCTCAGGACGTAGTTGAGGCATCTGCTGGGCATCCACGCCATGTGCCTGTCCCCTTCTTAGAGCCCTTTCTTCTTGGTGCCTCGTTGCCGGCATCTTGTCTGTTTTCTTCACAGCCTCTGTTTCAGTGTCCAACAACTCCGACATCTGTCTATGTATCTCTTTTCTTCTCCTCCACATTTTGTCCCACTGTGATTTCACAAATGCCCCTGGATTCAACTGATAGGATGACTCCCATTTCTATCACCCATACCAACCTCATCTTCCGAGTTCCTGGGCAGCTTCACCTGGATTGTGGAAACTATATCTCAAAGACTGAAAGGGCCAATGACATTTATTTGGTACCCCTGTCCCCCTCCTCTGCCTGATGGCCCATCCTTTGGTAAAAGGACAACAACCCAAGCATAGCTACTGGGGGCAAGCATTATGTGGGATCCCTGATTTCTTCCATCCTTACAACATCTGTATCAGTGGCTCTTTCTCATAGAACCCCCACCCCATGCAAGGGGGTTGGGGGGTCAGAGCCATAGTACAGAGGGAGGGTATTTGCCTTGCATATGGCTGACCCAGATTTGATCCCTGGCATCCCATATGACATTCCCCCAGCACTGCCAGGAGTAACTCTGAGCATCACGGGTATGACCAAAAAAGAAGAAAGAAAAATAAAAGACCTCCCATGCAACCCCACTTCCTCTTCCCTTCTTGTTAAACTTTCTTGTTTGGGACCATGGTGGTCTTCCAACAAGGCTTCTCTCGTCCCAGCTGCCTCCTAGCCATCCTGCACAAATCAGATTCCACATCAAGAACTTCTTAAAACCCTCCCAGCAACTTTCAGTGAAACAGGAAGATCAAACCACCCAGCAACAAGACTCTGCCAGGCTCTGACCTTTGGCCCTTACACCCTCCCTATACTCTCACACAAGCCCCTAGCAACTCTGCAAGTAGTCTGGCGGCCTTTTCACCTGCTGTTTCTCCTACTTGGAGGAACATCTCCTGGATCTTTAGGCTGATTCACTACTGAAATGGCCCTTTTTGCTATTTTTTTCACAGGATTTCATCTGTCTCTACAACTCCCCCACTCACTAACTGAAAAGAATGGGAGCCTTCTCCTTGCGTTGCTTACAGCCATATGCTCTCGAGTCCCAGGCAGGACCTGACTTGCAGAAGAAGCTCAGTAGATACCGGCTGATGGATTTGACCGTAGAGACTACCTGCTAAGATTGTTTGAGCTAGAAGACAAACAGTTCAACTTAATGGTTAGGAAAAGGGCTGGAACGATAGCAAGTAGGTAGGGCGTTTGCCTTGCATGAGACCGACCTGGGTTCAGTCCCTGACATCCCATATGGTCTTCCCGAGCACTGCCAGGAGTAATTCCTGAATGAAGAGTCAGGAGTAACCCCTGAGCATTGCTGGGTGTGACCCAAAAAGCAAAAAAAAAAAAAAAAAAAAAGAAAGAAACAGAGTCACAGAGAGGGGCACTGGCCCAGTCCCTGAAGTCTTTGTTTATTTGTTTTGGGGCCACACCGGGTGGTGCTCAGGGCTTACTCCTATATCCACACTCAGGGATCGGGGTGCTGGGGATTGAACCTAGGGAGGCTGCATGCAAGGCAAACACCCTGCCTACTGTACTATCTCTCCGACACCCACCCAGTTCTCAGGATCTTTTCTCATGAGCTGAAGGTCAGGCTCAGTTATTTCTTCTTCAAGGAACACCCCTGCCAGATTATCATGAAAGCAGATCTGGAAATAAATTTTGCTACCCATGTAAATATCTAGAGAACAAATATTTATTAGCAAGTTGCCACAAAACTGGTTCTCACAGTTCTGAGAAGTCAGGTGTGGGTCCCACGTGTCTCTAAGGAGGCAGAAAGTCCTCCCTGAAGGCCCCAGAGACAGTCTCGCGGGTGCAGTCTCTGTTCTCTCTTTGGTTCGGTGCTCCACCACCTGGCACGGAGGGAAGACACAGATGCTAGAGGCAGGATCTGGTCAGAGGGAGAATCCCAGGAGGTCACGGAGTACATGCCCCTCAGGACCGAGTACCCTACCAAGGATTCAGTGCATGGTAGCCTCCCTAAGTCAGATCCTTCACTCTGATCACAGTGGGGGTCTCCTCATCATTTTGCCACTCCATACATCTTACCACTGCTAACTTCTCCCAAGAGAAGCCTCATTCCTGACTGCATCATGCTGGCAAGGCCAGGACTGAGCTGGTGCCTTCCTTCTGGCACGCCCGAGACTTCGGTGCAGCTTCTGTGGAGGCTGAGCTCACAGGGCGAAGAAGAGTCTCTGCTTCATTTTCAGTTGCTCTGATTCAAGCGGCTACTTGATCTCAGAGCTGGCCAAAGGGTTTACACTATGGAAATGCATCACAAGGTTGTCCTGACACCCCTCTGCCCTGGAGCCAGCTGGTTAACATCTACCAGCACCCTCCTGGATGGCTGAGTGACCTCCTGGGTGTGGCTTTTCTGCTAAACTGTTGGCTGCCCTTTTCCGCCTCCCAACTGCTGTCCAGTCTGAGGGAGCACTTTAAAAGTTGCTGGAGACTTTTTTTATGATTAATATTGATTCCCAGGTGCTCCATGTTAGAGATACAGTCCTTGAAATCTCTGATCTACACGTCATAGCACCTGTGACAGATTCTAACAGTCCTAGAGAAAAATCAATGACAATGCCATGATAACACTAGCTTACCACCTCCCAGCTCAGCCTTCCTGGTTAAAGGGGATGAAGTTGGAAAATGGAGGCCGTTTCTTCCACCCGACTTGGGGTTTCTAAATGTGACTAAGTGCATGGGGCCAGGTTTTGGAGGAGGAGGTGGATAGGGGCCACAGAAGGCATTTGATAGGGGCTCGGCCAGTGGTGAGGGACTAGGAAAGATTGGAATGAGGGGAGAAAATACAGTGAGGGAAGGGTCAGACTGTAGAACAGGGCAATTGGAACAAGATAACACAGCAGGGAGGAAGCTGGTGCTAGAGGGGTCACCCCTTCCAGGCCAGGTGCTACACTAACCTGAGGGGGTGGGTGGAGACCCATATCTCCAAGGTTCCTGGGGGATAGGAGGGGTGTGGCAGCAGAGAAGTCACAGGCTATTTGCTCAGCCTTGGGAACAGAAAGTACAGCTCAGGCCGGGTGGGAGGTGTCTTAACCCTGAGCCCTGCATTTGAAGGTGACTGGGTGGCTGGCTGCTAGGCCACCCCTTTGTACCCAGAAACTTCCTCTTCATCCCTCCCTGAGGGCACTGTCGCCCTCCCCACCCCCTACCTTACTTTCTTCCTTCCTTCCTGGGCACCTTTGGGGGCGGGGTAGAGGGAGCTGTCTGGGCAGGGAACTGGACGTGGGTGCTGTTCATGCTGTCACCACCAGGAGCCAGGACCTCTGGGTCAGCCCTTTGATTACTAGGAATACCAAGTGACTCTCCCTAGGGTGAGCGTGGCCAGGGAGGCAAGCAAACAGGGGGTGAGTTAAGGCAGGGCCATCTGGCGTGAGAAAGGGACCCCCAGTCCCTGCTGACCCCTTGAGGGCTGTGGAAGGGCCTGGGGAAGAGGCTGGGTGGGGTCTGATCTGCAGGACCTATTGCTCCAGCTCCTGGAGGTAGACCGGCTCCGCCTGCTGGGGCTGGGTGGCCAAGGCCCGGCTGCAGGTGGGTTTTCCAGAGGAGGAGGTGGGGTGGGGCGCAGGGATACCTAGCACCTGGTCACAGAGATGGGGATTCCCAGAGTCTGGGGTCAAGCCTTCATCAGGGGATTACAGGGGGTGGGGAGGGGCGGCCCCAAAGAGGGTCCCACCCTTCCTGGAAACAGAATTCCTGCCCCCTCCGGGCAGAGCAACTCCACTTCCTTATTGCGCTCACCTCTTTTGCACACTTTTCACATCAAGGTTAATTCTTGCCCCTTTCCCAGGACGAGATTGCAGTACCCGCCTGCTCGCATACCCGAAGTGGGCACGCTGGCGCTGTCCCCTGTTCTGCATTCTCCCACGACCCTCGGCCGCATCACCCACGTTTCCAGAATTGCAGGAGACCTCATCCCTTCTCCACCCTTTCCCTCCCTTGGCTCCTCGGGGTCCACGGCCGAAGCCCCCCCCTGGCCCGCCCCTTCTAGACTCACCCTCACGCCCATTGGTTCTGGCGGCCGGCTGGTGCTCGGCTGGGGCTCTGATTGCGGCTCGCGGGTGTCAGTCGTCCCTGGAGGGCGGGTGGCGGGGCTGGCATCCCGGCAGCCGCAGGTGGGGCTGCTTGCAGCCTGGGACCGAGCCCTGGAGTCCTGGAGCCCCGCGGCCCGCAGTGCCCAGGATGGCCCGCGGGGACTCCGAGCAGGTGCGCTACTGCGCGCGCTTCTCCTACCTCTGGCTCAAGTTCTCACTCGTCATTTACTCCACAGTGTTCTGGGTGAGTGATCCCTGTAGGACTCGGGGGTGGGGAAGGTCCCTGGTCCTCTCCGGGACCACCCCATGCCCAGCCTGGGGAGAGGGAGTTCGGACTTAGCGCCCTCGGGAGGGCACGGAGACCCAAGTCTGACTTCTGTCCCGCTCGCTGTGGGGTTCCGGACGTCCCGGCAGCTCGAGCCCAGCCCGAACTCCTGCCGCGCCTCCCAGAGCCCGGAGTTGGCTGGTTCCGCGCCGCGGAGCGCCATGTGTACGCTTGTGCACTCCCAGTTATCCCAATCCCGGTGCACGCACTGATGGCATCAGCCCCGGGTTATCGGGCACCGCGCACACCCCGCCTGCGCGGTATTACGGTTTGCTGCCCCCACCCCCGCCCGGCTCCCATTATTACTGGCCAGAGCCCCTGAGCCAGCTGTTTCCCTCCTGAGCTTTGGTTTCGTCTCTGGACACCAGGGAATGTGCGCACCTAGTCCAAGGCCTGGTTGAGAGAATCCCCCAGACCCAGGATCTGCCCACTTTGATGGAATCTACAACAGTTTTCACTCCTGCTGCCTTTTACTTCTTGTGCCTGTTTGGGGGCTCGTGGTTGGACACCAAGTGGGTGTGGAATCCTGCTCTTCCTGAGTGTTGCTTGTGGGGATATTGCTGTGATTCTCCCCACTACTGTAAGTGGAGACAGCAACTGCCCTCGAAATGTGGGGATGAGTGAAAGGGGGCAAGTTCAATGCTTTGTTTGCACATGGACCCGCAAGGCGTTCAGGAAGTGAGTTGCTTCATTTACTGTGAGCCGGGAAGCTGGGCTGCATGCAGTGCAGGTCCGGAGGTCTGGCTTTTCAGATGGGGGTTGCAGGTTGGTCCGGGTGCCACCTAAAAAACCAGGACATCTTTCTACAGGTCTGTGCTGCCACTCTAGAATAGTCCTGTGCCCCCCACAGGGCAGCAAGCACCGACACCTCTCTCCCCGTTCCCCAAACACTCAGCACTCACGTGACCTTGGTGACCTTGTCTGGTATTAAGAGTGTAGCCTTGTCCTGACACTGACTCACAGAGAGGTCTTAGGCAAGTCACTTTCCTGTTTGGGGCCTTCGAGGCTGAGTGATTTCCTCATCTCAAATATCCCTAGAGATTCAAGGTTGAATTTTGATATAAGGTTGTTTTTTCTGTGATGACTAATCCTATCATAGTCTTCCTTGACAGGTGGAAGGAGGGTGTTGGGGATGTAGCTTGGGGATAGAGTATAGGCTCCCCATGCATGAAGCCGGGTTCAACCCCCGGCACCCCTCTGATAATGCCAGAGCTAATAGGAACAATGTTATAGAGTTGGATATTCTCACATGCAGTTGTGTCCAAGTCAAATAAAATTTTTTAAAGATTATTTATCTTTTAATTGAAATAGTTACAAAGTTGTTCATGATTTGAGTTTCAGTCATATAAGTTCCAACATCTGTCCCTTCACCAGTGTCCACTTTCTACCACTAATGTCCCCAGTTTCCCTTCTGCATCCCCACCTCTATGTCAGACACTTTCTTTCTTTCTTTCTTTCTTTCTTTCTTTCTTTCTTTCTTTCTTTCTTTCTTTCTTTCTTTCTTTCTTTCTTTCTTTCTTCCTTCCTTCCTTCCTTCCTTCCTTCCTTCCTTCCTTCCTTCCTTCCTTCCTTCCTTCCTTCCTTCCTTCCTTCCTTCCTTCCTTCCTTCCTTCCTTCCTTCCTTCCTTCCTTCCTTCCTTCCTTCCTTCCTTCCTTCCATTCTTTTTGTTCTTTCTTTTCGTTCTTTTCTCTCTCTCTCTCTCTCTCTCTCTCTCTCAAAATATAAGGTTTTTTTTTGAGCCGCACCCAGCAGTGTTCAGGGGTTATTCTGGCTCTGCACTCAGGAATTACTCCTGGTGGGCCCAGAGGACCATATGAAACTCCTGAGATGGAATCTGGGTTGGCTGCAAGGAAACCTGTATTGTCTCGCTAGCCTCCTAATATTAAGACTTTTAAGCTGTGGTATAGCAAATTTTGGGACTGGGGGGACCATATGGGATGCTGGGGATTGAACCTGGGTCAGCCATGTGCAAGGCAAAGGCCCTCTCCATTGTGCTATAGCTCTGGCCCCACATTTGAAGTTTTAAAATATGCATATTTTTTTTCAGTCACTGTGAATTACAAAGTTATTCATGTTTGGGTTTCAGGCACACAGTGTTTCAATACTGATTGCATCACCAGTGTCCACTATCTTCACTTTTCCCCAGTTTCCTCCCATCCACCCGCCTCTCTCTGTGACAGGCACTTTGTAAGTGCATTTTTTGTCACTGTGGTACAGTTGAGTTTTGAAAAACTCAAAGATTAGCGGCACCAGTCTCCTGCAGTGGAAATCTATGTGAAATGTTTGACTCATCAAAAACTTAACGATTAATAGCCTGTTGTTAAACCAGAAACCTTGCTGATAACAGAAATAGTCAGTTAATACATTTTGTATGTTATATGTGCTATGTGCTGTATTATTACCATGAAGTAAGCTGGAGGAAAAGATAGTCCAGCTCCCAATCCAGATCTCTTACTAAGTGAGGCCAAAGAGATTAAGTATATTTGAACTTCATCTCGCACTTGGATTATAGATAGATACTCTAAGTCCGTGGAAGGTGATATGTGTGACATTGAGTGGGGTGAGTTGAGTTGTCATTCAAAGGTTCTCTTTTAGTGTTTGCTTTTTGGGCCATACACAGAAGTGCTCAAGGATTTCTTCTGGCTCTGTCTCCCGGAAGTGCTCCTGACTCTGTGTTCAGATGTTACTCCTGGCAGTGCTTGGGGGACCTTATGGGATGCTGGGGATTGCCATATGCAAGGCAATGTGTAGTCATGTGCAAGGCAAGCGCCCTACCCACTGTACTCTCTCCAGCCTGATAAGGGTTCTCTTCTTAAGTTGCATCAGAATCATTAAGAATGTTTAAAGACCCCTATAAAAATTAAAATTGATTGTGTAGATAGGATTGCACCAGGCTAGGTAATCTCACAAGGCCCCATATTCTGACTTGGGGGTTTTCTGTCTGACCCTCACTTCTCACTTTCTGACTTCTGGAGGTTAGGGTTGGAAGAGAGCAGGAAAAGGGAAATGGGCAAGGGCCAGAAAAATAAGGGTAGACCAGGAGTCTAAAGATGAGGGCTGTTTCTCCACATGCAATCACTAGCCTGTTCTTACCTTCCTCGCACCTCTGCTATCTTGTCTGTGAAATCGGTAACTGGGGCCTTGCCCTGTATCTCACTGGAATGTAGGCAGAGCCCAGTACTACACAAAAACAAGTCTCCTGGTGAAACAAAAAACTTGAATTTTCCAGGTCTGTCACTGGCCCCACAGCCCTGACAGATCCTGACCCCAAGGCTTCCTGGGGACGGGGTGAGACTCCAGCTTGGAATCCAGTTGCTGTAGCCAGCTGAGATTGTTTTCCCAAATCCTTGACTTCCCATCCCTGGAAGTATTTCTGCTTAAAAAGCTCCCTGCCCATGCCAAGAACGCAGCCACCTGTCAACTCTGCCAGGCAGCTCCTGGTGCCAGAATTTGGCTGCAAGACAGAGGCCCAGTGAGTAAGTCGTTTGTCCTAGACGGGTTTCTCTTCATTGGAAACCATTAAGGAAACCTCATGCTCTCAGTTGCCATACCTGGGGGGCAGGGGCGGTGCTGAAGGATCAGAGCCAAGGGTATGTGCAATATATTCATCTCAGGAAATGTTCCTTCCATCTCATTCTTTCTTTTTTGGAGTGTTTTGAGCTCTGCTCTGCAGTGCACAGGGCCTTCTCCTGGCTCTGTGCTCAGCAGTCACTTCCAGTGGGGCTCAAGGGACCCTAGCTAATGCTGGGGGACCAAACCGGGGTGACTATATGCAGATTAAACATCTTAATCTCTGTACTGTCACTCTAGTCCTCACCTTACTCTCAAAGGAGCCCCAAGTTTTTCAAGGCACCTTTTGTAAGACTTTTAGCTTTAAAATTTACTGCCAAGTAGGAAATTCAAGGACATCATTTAAAAATACAAAAATGAAGTTATCAGCCAGAATTCTCCCTCCTGTTACTCTCTGCTCGTCTGCCCTGTCCAGAGGGAACTGTGCTGTTTCTTGAGCTTCTTCTCTGATCCTCAGCAGTAGGACACCCTGCGCACAACAGGCGTTGTTTGATTATGTTCTTAACTCACACAGAACATCACCTCCTATACACAGTCCTGCCCTTAACTTTTACTTACATTCAGATCCAGGTCAGATGCATAGCTTTGCTAGCAGCACAGTAGCCCCTTCTGTTGGCAATAATC
Source organism: Cryptotis parvus (assembly GCA_021461705.1). Classification (NCBI taxonomy): domain Eukaryota; kingdom Metazoa; phylum Chordata; class Mammalia; order Eulipotyphla; family Soricidae; genus Cryptotis; species Cryptotis parvus. The sequence goes on along the minus strand of JAJIBD010007070.1, from coordinate 41,667 downwards.
TTCCAAAGAACTCGGAGCTGCCTCTTATTTTGCCGGATGAGTTCACTATAGGATGGGCCAGGGTTTGCTGAATCCATCCCCAGCTGGAGAACTCAGGTTATTTCCTCTCTCTAGTAACTGTGCAACATGCTGCAGCAAGCATCTCCAAGTGTGGAGCTTTGCGGGTGTGTATAACTGCAGGGTAATTTCTAGAAGTGGAATTTCTGGCCCAGAGGGTACAGAAGGTACAACAGCATATAGAAATACACTGATTTTAAGTGTTATGAGTTGAGGAATTTTTACAAAGTTAGGATGTATATGTTGGGCGGAGTGATAGCACAGCGGGTAGGGCATTTGCTTTGTGCGCTGCTGACCTGGGTTTGAGCCCCGACATCCCTGTGGTCCCCCAAGTACTGCTAGGAGTAATTCCTGAGTGCAGAGCCAGGAGCAACCCCTGAGCATTGCCAAGTGTGGCCCAAAAAAGAAAAGTAAGTGATGTATATATCTAAAATCAGCCTCCAGGCGAGATCATTAGGACAGACAGAAGAAGACGGAACCTGTGCTCTGTACCCGCTTTCACTCTCCCCTTTCTCCACTCACAGTGACCTCTGTCCAGATTGCTGATCACATAGAACCACTTAGTCTTCTTGTTTTTGGTTTTGTTTTGCTTTTTGTGATGCTCAGGGGTTACTTCTGGCTCTGCACTCAGGAAATACTCCTGGCGGTGCTCAGGGGACCATATGGGATGCTGGGGATCAAATCCTGGGTCAGCAGTATGCAAGACAAACTCACTACCTATTGTACTATCACTCTGGCTGCATACTTTGTATTTGCACTTAAAAACTTTGAGAGGGGCTGGAAGAGTACAGCAGTTAAGGCATTTGCCTTGCATGTAGCCACCCAGGTTCCATCCCTGGCATCCTATATTGTTTCCCGAGCCGACCAGGAGTAATTCCTGAGTGAAGAGCCAGGAGTAACCCCTGAGCATCACCAGTTGTGGCTCCAAAACAACAAAACAAAACACCAAAAAATGTTGAGAGGTGCCCGACCTAGAGGTTATCCTATTAGTTACTGCAGTTCTTTCAAGGCACTCACTCATTTCAGTTCATCTTTATCAGGCAGTTTTCTATCACTACCGCCAATATGAAGTCGTTATTTCCTCATCAAAAATAGCAGGAAGCAGTGATGGTAAATGGAGTGCAGGGAGAACAAACCATGGTTATTAAGTCTTGGATGCATATTGTGGTAGCTGAACTGTGAACCCCAGACTGGTTCTCTTTGTTCCAAAGGCAGGTGGGCAAGTATTTGAGAGGCTTAAAGATATACTGGCACCAATGCGGAGATTGGCTCCTTGATGCCTTCGGAAGGATCAGAGGAAAAGTGAACAATGATGACCTCTCTCCACTGTGAGTCGATGTGAATGTGACTTTGAACCACCTGCAACGGCCCACGTGTGAGGGGCCTAGAGAGGGTATTTGAGGGACCCTGAGCAGAGCTTGGTGTGGGCCTCAAGTCTCTGCATCCCAGCCCAGACTTCTTTAGGGAGGGCACCTGAGAGATGAACTCCCTCAGAGGCACCAGCAACCTCTTCTGCCACATGTCACGAGGGTGATTCATGCTAACACACGTGTCGAGGCCCACTGGGGACACTGGGGACATGGCTCTAATTTTAGCACAAGAGATCCTGGGGATTTGGTTTCAGGCCTGTTTTCCTGATGGGACTGTGAGTACTGGAGGTCAGGGTTGTAGCTCATTTATAAAGGCCACTCTGGGGTTTTCACTACTTATACTGTGGGGCGGGGTTGGGGCTCTGCTAGGTCCCCAACAGATATTGGGGTTCGGCAAGCTCCCAGCCGCATTTGGGACTGTTCCCCCTGACCGATGGACAAAGGAACAAGACCACAGCCTTGAAAGTCTAAAGCTCTTTCCTTTAATGTCTCCAATTCACTCCCTCACCCCACCTAACTCCACACACGTTGCCACCAAGTCAAGTCTGCTTGATATATATATATATGCCCTGTTTATAAAACCTAGGTTTTATAAACAGGGCTCCCAGATGAGGCTGCCTGGAGCAGAACAGCTGGAGGGACAACTTGGAGGTCCCTAATTGTATAGCAGGAAGCAAGTCTGTTGCCTTGCCAAAGAGAGAGGGTGTCCAGGTTAAGGGTGGCTGGGCTGGTGTTTACTCATTAAAGTGGAAGAAAAGAACTTGACTGGGTGTGTGGGTTTGGTCAAAGTATCATGAGCCCTCTGGCCTTTCCATGGATCAACCCTGTTAGCTGAGTTTGGCCTGCAACTCTCTACCTATAACCATAATGGTGTGAACGCTCTAGCAGATGGCCTGGGTTTGAATCCTGACTTTGGCACTTCTAGTTGAGTGACTTGGAATGAGCGTTCCTATGCCTCCATTGTTCCAACTGTTGAAAATGGATGACCTGCCCATGAGAACTGGTCAAATGTGAGGTGACCTGGGGGGTTGCTGAGGCTGGCAGCAACCACGTTATTTTATAGGAAGTTCTGAGAGCTGAGAGCAATGCCTGGCATGTTGTAAACACTTCCTCAGCTGCTTCAAGCCTTGCCATGGGTTACTGTGTTCCGTTCCCTGCTGTTCTTCTAGGTGCTCGGGTGTATAGAGACGGGGCTGACCGGGCCCTTAGAGGCTCCTGTCCTGCCACCGCTTCATTCTACTGAGGGGAAGTAGAAGCCTGGGAAAAGGAAGGCCCTGAGAAGGCCCATAGTTAGATCCTGAGCAGGATCCAGACTGACCTTTGTCACCCCAGCCCACCCTGCTGCCTCCCTGCAGCCAAGGCTTAGGGTGTAGGAGGGGAGACATTTCTGCAAGGAGTTAGAAGATATTAGAAAGAAAAGAAAGTAGATCTGGGTTCCAGTGGAATTTCTCTCTTTTGAAGAGTCCTATTGTTTTTTTTCAGGAATAATATGTGCCCAGAGGGACTGCCCAGCAGCAGTTCATGTTAGTGCAGCGGACGTGGTAAAGGCCACCTTGGATTCTCGGGCAGGGACAGAAGCTTGCAGGAAACGAGATAAAGCCACCTCGGATTCTCTGGTAGGGACAGAACCTCTCTGGGTCGATAAACACCTTGTATAGATATAAGTATTTCCCTCATTTTTTTTTTTATTGCTGTTGATCCTTCGAGCTGGCCAGGTTTTCCTCTTGTTCCAGGCTAGCCTTTCAAAGAGTGAACAGTGAGAATTTGAGCAGGAGGCGAGGCTGCCTTCAAGCTGGAGCAAAGGCCTTCTGGGCTTCCTGAGAGATTCTGTGAGCCAAGGGCTGGGTCCTCCTGCCTGGCCACGGGCTTTACAGTCCAGAGATGCAGGACAGTAGCCTGCTGGCATTTGGAGAATCCCTCTAGGGCACTGTTTTACAGATGAGCAAACAGAGACACTGGGGAGTTTCTTTGCTCCTTTTGGTTTTGGGACCACACCTGTTGGTGCTCAAGGCTTACCCCCAGCTCTGTGCTCCGGGGTCACTTTTGGCAGGTTTTAGGGACCCACATGTGTGGTCACATGCATGGCAAATGCCATAACTCTTGTCCTCTTTTTTTAAAGTTTCTTTGCTTTTTTTTTTTTTTTTTGCTTTTGGGTCACCGCAATGCCAGGGGTTCTCTGGTTGCACTCAGGAATAACTCGGCGGTGTCGGGGGACCATGGGATGCTGGGGATCGAACCGGCGGCGGGCGGGGCAGGCACGCCTACGCTGGGCTCCGGCCCCAGTTTCTTTGCTTTAACCTTTCCTTTCTGCCTGATCCGTACCTTCCTGTAAAACAGGGGTTACTGAAGCCGTGGGCCTGAACCAGGACCGTCTGCTCTGGGTAGCCTGCTCCTGAGAAGTCAGGTCTCTCTTGCTAGTGAGTGACCTGTTCCCCTGGCCTGTTGCTCTCTCAGTGATTCATGTCAACTGGGGTGGAGCTCTAGTCACTGAGATAAGAGTCTGATAAGGAAATGCTAGGACCAACTGACTCTTTGTGTATGGGGGAGGCTAAAAGACGAGCAGGGGAGGTGTCTGTAAGCCCGGGACACAGAGACTGAGAAGACAAACCTTTCCCAGAGGGCTTTGGGGTGTGAGAGGTTTGAGCCCATAACTTAAAGGGAGGAGAATTCAGTCTTGGTTTTCTCCAGGGTGTGGACTATTTGCTTATCCAGTCAGCAGGTATTAATTTGATGCTGACAGTGTTTGTGGGGGCACTGCCAAGGAGTAAAGATGGGAGTTCTGCTTTACGTGGATGCCCGCCAGGATGGCCTTGGCGAGGAGCGGGAGTTTAGTGGAGGCTTAGGAGTGAGAAGGGGCCAGATAGAAGAAAATCATTCATAAAGGCCACGGAAAATGGCGCAGAGACTGTTCAGGCAGAGGGCACCATGGAGAGTGTTCAGGCAGAGGGCACCATGGAGAGTTTTCAGGCAGAGGGCACCATGGAGAGTGTTCAGGCAGAGGGCACCATGCAGAGTGTTCAGGCAGAGGGCACCATGCAGAGTGTTCAGGCAGAGGGTACCATGGAGAGTGTTCAGGCAGAGGGTATCATGGAGAGTGTTCAGGCAGAGGGCACCATGGAGAGTGTTCAGGCAGAGGGCACCATGGAGAGTTTTCAGGCAGAGGGCACCATGCAGAGTGTTCAGGCAGAGGGCATCATGGAGAATGTTCAGGCAGAGGGCACCATGGAGAGTGTTCAGGCAGAGGGTATCATGGAGAGTGTTCAGGCAGAGGGCACCATGGAGAGTGTTCAGGCAGAGGGCACCATGGAGAGTGTTCAGGCAGAGGGCACCATGCAGAGTTTTAAGGCAGAGGGCACCATGCAGAGTGTTCAGACAGGGGGGCATGGAAAGTTCTAGACAGGGGGCATGAGAGTCCATAGACCTTAGTGCAGGCAGGAGCGGAGACTCAGTGGGCCTACTGTGGTACTAGGGGTGACAGTGCCTGGTTTAGCATAGTGCGGGGACCTGTGACTGAAAGGGCAGTGACATCTGAGACATGGGTTGTGTGTACCACTCTGTCTGTGGACCCACTGTGGGTCCAGTTCTCTGAGCCTCACAGACAACCCCTGTGGATTGCTCCTACAGCTGTGGGGGAGATGCAGAGGTGTGGCGGGAGCTGGGGTGTGGAGGGGGCACGGGGCAGACCTGTGATGGGATGGGGTGCCCATGTTCAGTGTGAGCTCTGAAATTTGCTCCGTTGGGGACCTCCTCTGCTGGGGACCCTCTGCCTCCCCGTTGGCCCAGCAGTGGGACCGCCTCTTGGTCCCACCCGTTAGACCGCATGCTTCACAGCCATGCTCTGTGCCGCATGGTCATAGGGTCCCCCACAGGCCCTTGGATGTGTCCTACAAGGTTCTATGAGCTGGTTGTCACCCCTCTCCCGAGTCCAGTTGAAAAGTGAGGTTGGGACGAGCACCCCAAGGAGCCACATGGGGGGGTCAGCCTGTGCCTGGGAATGTCAGTTTGACAGGATGGCCAATGCTGTGTGTCTGTCCAGTGTCAGCAAGCCCGGGCAATGGGTGTGGAAACAGAGAAGACAGAGGAGCGATCGCCCCACTTAGAGCTCAGCGGGAGGCAGGTGGGTTCTCTCTGGGTGTCACCTGTGTGGAGGAGGCGGAGGGTAAGGAACAGAGGTGCTGAGGCTGGGTCAGATTATCCAAGTGCTGTGTCAGAAATGTGCTCTGGAGAGCACAGCCTGGGGCCAGGGGCCAACTCGCCCAGGAGCAGGTTAGGAGCAGACGTGCGGAGGGGCAAGGAGCAGGCCTGGAGGGCTGGTGACCCTGGGCCCATGACAGGCAGCTCTTGGAGCCTCATTTCCCAGCCTGCAAGGGGTCATGGTGCACCGCTGGGCTGGGCGCTGCCTCCCAGTTTCCTGCCGTAGCGTGGCAGCAGCTCCTCACTCTTGTACTTTTGGGGCTGGTGGGCACAGAGGTGACCCCACCTTCAGCTTCTTGCCCTCCCAGACTTTGCTTCACTTCTTTGAATCCTCTGAAGCACTCTGTGAGCTGAGTGGACAGGGACCCTGGTCTTGTTTCATGGCGGAGAAGTCTGAGGCCCTGAGAGGGTGGTTTGGGGCGTGACGGTCCCCAGCCTCCATCCCTGAGACCGGAAGTGGGGTCTTCTGTGCTTTGTAGTTTTCCAGACAAGACTGTCTGGCCCAGGCCTGCATCTGCATCCAGAAAAGCTCCACTTTTCCTGGGGATGGAAATAAAATAGCTTAGCCTGGCCAAGGCTTCCAGGTTATCCAGAACCCCCTGCCAGGATACGGGCTTAGGCAAGACCAAGACCACCTGAGCAAGGGGACGGATTGGGTCAGGGCCAGTATGTGGAGGTCTGTGGAGGTGCTCGGGGCTGGGTGGTCAGTTTCATGCCCCCGACGTATTCCAGACATTAGGCCCAGAGATTGATACCATGTGACCTGGTCTGGTGGTAGGTGGAGGTTGGCTCTGGCTCGTCCATGCCTGGTTGGAGCAGAGTGGGGTGCTGGCCCCCATCCTGGCACTGAATTTTGAGATGGTTCCCTTGCTGAGGTCATGAGTCAGGGGTGGAGCTATAGTCCAGCAGGGAGGGCACTTGCCTTGCACTCTGCTGGACTGGGTTTGATCACCCGGCCCCGCATATGGTCCCCAAGCCCACCAGGAGTGATCCCTGAGCCAGGAGTAACCTGAGCACTGCAGGATGTCAGCCCCAAATAACCTCTCCCCCTTCAAAAGAAAAAGTCAGGACTTGTGTGAGCCTCTGCTATGGTTCTGGGTCTTGCCTTTGGCCTGTGATCTCTGCCCTGGAGGATTTTACAAATATCAAGTCCAGGCTGGGTCCTCAGAGCCATGGTTCTTTGAAGGTTATTTGAAGTTCTATTTTCCTTTTGACAGTTTTTACAATGTTATTTTATCCACCCTAAATGCATTTTCTACCCTTGACTTTGTTTTTGTTTTGGGATCACACCAGCAGGTGTGGTGCTCAGGGCTTATTCCTGACTTTGTGCACAGGGATCACCCCTGCTGGGACTCAGGGGACCCTATGTGGTGCCAGGGATTGAACCTGGGTCAGTTGTGTGAAAGGCAAGTCTCCAGCCCTTTGTAGTAGTTACTTTGAACTGGAGGTTTTGTACAATCTCGACTTGAGTTTTTGAGTCAAACTCTGGTGCTGGGCCAGGATGGTCTTTCTTCCCCTTCAGTGTGAACAGCTGACTGTGATCTCTGGGTGCAATCCCAGCCCCTGCACCCCAGGACAGATGTGGCAGTGTCTGAGAGTGGGGAGGTTTGGAGGGGGTGTGTCAGACCAGATGGGTAAGAGGAACTAGCGTGGGGTCCTGGTGACAAGCTCTTGGCCCTTCGTGGAAGGGTGACAGTTGGAAGGGGACAGCTTCCAACTCAAACCATTGAGCTCTGTTGTGGTGTGCATGGTAGTTCCCCCAAAATATTGCCATCCCTGTGTCCTGGAAGGGGCAGGTTCTGGTCCTCTCCTGCCTCCCCTCCCGCTGCCCTAACAGACTCTCAGAGGCTGGAAAACCTCGCTCAACACAACCATAGTCATCCTCAAGGTCCAGACTCCACAGATGAACACAGCCTGACCCCCATGGCATCTGAGTGCAAAGCACCCGTGTGATATCTCAAAACCTGGTGTACCACAAATGTGTGGGAGTCAGAGGTTAGGTAAGTCAGAGAAGGGAACAGTGTGCTAATAATCGTCAAAAAATGATAAAACCAGCTGAGAATGGAGAATTGAATATAGGGGAAAAGATACACATGATAACCTCTAAATGTATATATTGCAATCCATAATGTGTAAGAAGGAAGGGAGACAGAGAGGGGGGGAAGAGATAAAGAACCTGCCATAGAGGTAGGCTAGGGGAGGGGGAGGGAAGTGAGGACATTGGTGGTGGGAAATGGGCACTGGTGGAGGAATGGGTGCTGGAACACTGTATGACCGAAACCCAAACATGAACATCTTTGTAATTGTATATCTCACTGTGGTATAATAAAATATTAATTTAAAAATACCTAAAAAACCCCAAAATATTCCCATCCCAGAACCCATGAAGATGACTTTCTTTGGACAATGGGTCTTTGCAGAATAATCAGGGTCAGTGTCTTCATGAAACCATCCTGCATTCCCCAGGGTCTCTGCGGAGGGGCCTTCAGGGAGCTACCTGGGATGCATTTCCCTCTCTGGTCCAGGCAGCTGCTTTCTGCCTCCTCCTCTTCCCCGACGCCGGAGTAGGGTGCCAGAGGTGACTACCCAGGGTCCCCAGATGCGGAGTGGGAGTGCCCCCCATTAGTCCACATTCTGCCTCCACTGGCGCCGTAGCAGAGGAGGCGTTCGTGGTGATGTGGCTTGGCTCATGTGCACATTGTCTTGGTTTTGCATATCTTTATAACTGTATATCTCATGGTGTTATAATAAAATATTAATTTAAAAAAACCCTAATCCCCCAATATTCCTGTCCTAGATAGAGGAGGAGAGGACAGAGGGTGAGAAGGACCCCTTCTTTCCTTCCCCCCAGGCCCCTGCCCCACGCTAGTCCTCCAAGGCCTAGTTTCTTTGTGGCTCACTGGGGTGGATAATAGGCAGGTTTCCCTTCCAGCCTATATTTAGTCCCACTGAGCGGTTCGGGTAACATCTGCTTAGGGCATTAACTCCAGAGCGGAGGAGGCAGCTGCACTGGTCTCTGCTGGACAGGCTCCTGGCTGTGGCCACTGAGATTTCCCAGGCCAAACGGAGCCTCAGATCTATAAACTGACCTCCTCGGGAAAAGAGTGGAACGTAGATTTTTCAACTTATTATTGCAAGGAAAGTTATTCATTGAAAAGTCTTGAAAGAATGATGCAGAGAACTTCCATCTTCTCACCCAACAGAAGCAGTGGTACAAGTATGGGGTTAGATCAGAGTTGCAGGAGCTGTGACAGTTTGCCCCCAGATCCCAGGATTCATCTCAAGATTCCAGAAAGGAACAGCTCTACGATATCAGAGCACTGGTTCCCTGCCTAAGAAACTGACATGTATTTTTTTTGGGGGCGGGGAGGTGGTGAGGCACAGTGGGTAATGCTCAGCGCTTACTCCCTGTGCTCAAGGATCACTTCTGGCGCGGCTTGGAGAAATGAGCATATGTGCTACTGGGGATCCGACTGGGCTCGGCTTCATGCGAGGCAAGTGCCTTAACTCTGGCACTGTCTGTGTGGTCCCAAGTGCCAAGTCTTTATTCCAGCTTGCCACTTTATTCCAGTTGTAGGGCCCTAACAGGTTCTTACAGTACACTAAGCCAAAAAAAAAATTCTGATCAGAAAAATTCTTCCACAAATTTGCCAAAAATTCTAATCAGATCCTTCTTCAAGCTCACAGTGGCTTCCTGTCAGAAAGGTGAGTTCAGACTGGCATCCTAAGCCAGGGATTGTGGGTTCAGGTGTCATCTGGGGTGACAAAAATTTAAAACAAAAGGTACACCATGTATCCTCCGTCACCATCAGCAGCTTCGAGGTCCTGGCCTGCAGCTCCCACCTGACTGCTCCCCTGTGAGGCTGTCCCAGCTCTTCCTTGAGCTCAGGGGTCCCTGTACAAGTGGGAAAGTCCTTCCCTTGCCCCTTCATTCACGTGACACCAGGCTGGCTATGTGGTTCACAATGACAGCCCTGGATCAGGCTCCTGGTCCCCAGCCCTCTTCTATTTATCCATGGCACTTGTGGCCGTCTGTTTCTTCTTATTTATTTGTCTGTCCTCAGCAAGAATGCCAATGCCCCCAAGCTGGGCCTTTTATGCTCTCTCAGTGCCACATCTGTGCCTTGGGTTCCTGAATCAGCCGCTCTCAAAGTCTGACGGGCCCAGGGTCACATGTGGTCCCATGGTACCAGACACTGGGGAACAGCTCTGAGAACCCCCTGCCAGGCATTCACATGTGCAGGAATGGCAAGGCTGGGCCACACTTTTCAGGTTGGGGCAAAAACCTTTAAATGAAAACAAGGTGATTTATGTTAACATGGACAGCTATTATTATTCACGTTAGGTCTTATTTTCTAATAAGCAACTGAGTTTCCACATCTGGACTTCCCCCTCATCAGAACTCCACCTAGCAGACCAGCCTATCACAGCCTGGCTCATCGAGATCCACCCTGCAGCAATCTTTTTTAAATCCAGCCCAGGTATGCTGATCCAGAGACTCACAGACATGGGGCAGAGCTGCTACTGGCTCTCCCTGTGCCCAGCCACTCACGAGGCGCCCGGAGGGATGGCAGGTTCTAGCCCAGGCCTGCCACCTCCAGCAGAGCCTCACAACAAGCCAGACGACCCCCACTCCATGAGGGCCTCCATTTTCCACATCTGACTTCCCCTCATCAGAACTCCACCCAGCAGACCAGCCTATTACAGCCCGGCTCACATGACCGCAAGCTGCTGCGCGGTTCATCAATAAATGCTGGATTTAGAGATGACTACCAGAGTATGCTACCCACATGGCAGAGCCTGGCAAGCTACCCGTGTCGTATTTGATATGCCAAATACCAGTAACAATTATAGACCTCATTCCCATGACCTGAAGGAATGGTTTGAGGCTCTTTATGTTCCTGGAGCAAGCAGCTGCCCTAGGGCTCTACTTGCATGAGACAGGACATATGGATATGTTACTGGTGCCCGCTCGAGCAAATTGATGATGAACGGGAAGGCAGTGACAGTGACAACTGAGTTATAAGCCACAGAAACAAAGTCCAAGGACCTCAAAAGTTTTTAAGAGTGAGAAAGGAGCCCGAGACCAAAAACTTTGAAAACCGCTGCCCCAAACAACCACACAGAAAATAGTTGTTGAATGAATGAATGCAGAGTTTTGACTTAGCCTGGGAGACCCAGCCTTGGTGCTTCTGCCTCTGTGGAGAATTCCTGGCACCCTGTTGTCTCCCATTCATTCCCTGTTTTTGCCTCTAACCCCATGACCCAGGTGTACGAATGGCACCATGTAATGCTTAAAAAAAAGATTCTTCTGGGTCCATAGTACGCATTCAGCGTAGATTCAGAGCAAATGCCTTCTCCTCCAGGAAGCCTCCTTGGTTTCTTCCACCTTGCCCATGATTCAGCATCTCTGCCTCTCTGGCAGATGGCAGAAACTGCAGTGTTTCTCTGCGCCTGCTGTATTTGTGAGTTTAAAGGCATATTTCACCAGCCTGAACACCAGGAGCAGTCTCTAAGTCTTATGTTTTGACTCCCAGTGCCTGGGGTATGTTATAGGCTCCTGTCATGGAGCTGCTGGGATCCCCAAAGATATCAGGGAATGAGTTCTCTTCTATCTCTGAAGCCAGTGGGTAATGGATGAAAGCTCGGGAGTCCAGTGCAATTTTAAAAGGCTTTACTATCACAGGTTCTGGTATACAATCCAGTAACAGGAAAACCCCCGGACTTTAGGTTCCTAGCTGGGCCCCGATCACATGTAGCTTTAGAATCCTAGGCCAATATGTCCACTATCACATGCTAAGGCCTAACAGGGAAGAGAATGGAGAGGAGAGCAGAGAGCAAAGAGAAGCCCAAATGGCCAAAAGGTCCTTTCTCTTTTCTTCTATATTATTTTATAGATAGAAGCCTGCCAAAACCTTCCAGCCCAGTCCATTGTGGGCTGGGCTATCCAGAGATGAAGCCAGGTAAATGAGCAGATCTTCAGGTGGGCTCTATGGCTCAAGCTTCAAAAAATGCCAGAACTGATTCCCTGAGGTAAAATCTCCCTAGCTGAATGGTGGAGGGGCTGCATCTCTGAACCAGAAAGCAGTTCAGAATGTAATTTGTATGAAATTGCATTAATACTTACCATGAATTAATTTCATTAATTGCATTAATACTTACCAGCAGAAGAGCTGGTCATAGCCCTGCTCATCAGAGTCCCACCCTACAGCCGTCTATTTCAAGCCCAGGTATGCCTGATCCAGAGGCTCAGAGACACAGGGTAGAGCTGCTACAGGCCTCCCTGTGCCCAACTGATCATGAGGCACCCAGGAGGGAAGGCAGGTTCTAGCCCTGGCTCACCATCCCAGCAGAGTCTTGCAAGAAGCCAGAGGAACCCCCCACACCATGAGGGCCACCATTTTCAACATCCAGACTTCACAGCTCATTGCTGGGGAGGGAGAAGCCCTGTTTACGGACACTGCTGAGTGCCAGGAACTCACTTGGCCTCTCACTTCCGTGACTTTGAGGCTTCTTCGGCCACCATGAACTGCATCTGCAGGAGTGTGGGGGGCTGAGACGACTGGACCTCCTGTGAGCCACTGGGAGTCTTTCTGTGCCTGAGGAGTCTGTGCAGCCAGTCCAGTTGTTGAGGTTAAGGGATGGACTATGCTTGGCTGAGTCTCGCCACCGAAGTTGCTACAGATTAGCTAACCTGGGATTAGCTGCACCTAACATTTAGGTGCTTAAATGTTAGGACGGTTGGATGCAGGGCTGGGAGGTGACTGGCAGGTTGAGCGTGTGCTCTGCAGACAGGCCTCAGTTCTTTCTTGGCACCAAAGGGTCTCTGGAGCACCATCAAGAGTGGCCACTAAGGGGACAGAACGATAGTACAGTGGGTAGGATGTTTGCCTTGTATGCGGCCAACCTGGGTTTGATCCCCCGGCATCCCATATGGTTCCCCCAAATACCACCAGGAGTAATCCTGAGTACAAAGCCAGGAGTAACCCATGAGCATTGCTGGGTGGCCCAAACAAAAAAAATTGAGCTGCCATGAAGGGCCAGAGCCATAATACAGCTGGAGGGCATTTTTCTTGCATGCAACCAACCCTGGGTTTGATCCCCATCATCCCGTATGGTCCCCTGAGCACCACCAGGAACGATCCTTAGGACAGAGTCTGGAGTAAGCCCTGATCCCTGCTGAGTGTGACTTCCTCCCCAATCCACCCCCAAAAGAAAAGAGTTGCCACTAAGCACAGAGCCTGAAATTGCCCTAGAGCACTGCAAAGTGTGCCCCCCAAACCACATGTAGATGCCATTTGATATTCCCATTTGCCCTCTTTGCAGCAAAGATGTGTTAGGGAACTGGTGAGGGGTTCTGTCGGGAACGCCGCTGGGGTCCCCGACAGTGCCCGGAAGCGAAGTTCCCTTCTACCTCCGAGCGGCGGGAATGGATGAAGACTCAGGAATCTGTTGCAGTTTTAAAAGGCTTTACTTATCACAGGTTCAGGTATACAAGTCCACAATAAGAAAAATCCTGTGCTTAGGATTCCTGGCTAGAACCCCAGCCACGTGTAGGCCAAAATGGCAGCCATCACGTGTTAAGGCCCTGTAAAGAGGAGACAAAGACAAGACTCCCAAGAAGGGTGCGAGCTCACAAAGAGAGAGCCCAAAGAGAGAGAGAGAGAGAGAGAGAGAGAGAGAGAGAGAGAGAGAGAGAGAGAGAGAGAGAGGAAGCAGGCTGGTTTTATACCCCTGCAACTCAGACTTCCCACTATTATGGGAAGCAGGAAGGGTTAAATGCCCTTAGGTAATTTCTCCCAGCACCTCACCTAGGCTCTATTATATGCTAATGTTTTGAGCCAAGATCTGCCTGGAAATGCCTTTATAGGGTAGAGAAGGGGGGTTTCTGAGATGGCATGTCTCTGTACCAAAGACTAATATTAATGCCAGTTAAATATTTCTCCAAGCCTTCACAAGTCTCGTCTACTTCACGGTAGTTTTGTATTTTAGTTGCCTTTGAGTTATCAGGGAGCCATGCTTGTTTGCTTGAAGGCAAACAGCATTTCTCTCTGATCTAATTACTCAGAGATCCAATGTGGCCAGGCAAATGTGCTGGTAAGATCTAACTAGTCCCACGATGATTGTGGTAGCATGAGAGAATATTTATACCAGCCAGTACAGAATACATGGTCAGATAAACTGCCACATTTAGACTACCCCCTTATCTACGAAGTGATTTGCAGGGAGGCAATCCAGGGCAGATGCAGAGGCTCTTAGAGGAGTCCTGCAACAGGGTTCTATTCTTTTTTTATTTTTGCTTTTTTGGGACACACCCAGCGATGCTCAGGGATTACTCCTGGCTGTACACTCAGGAATTACTCCTGGCACCGCGTGGAGCACCATATGGGATGCCGGGATCGAACTCGGGTCAGCTGCATGCAAGGCAAATGCCCTACTGACTGGACTATCACTCCGGCCCTGAGGGGGTTCTATTCTTTAAGGCCCTGATTGGTTGCTCTAGTCTGACTCTGTGTCCAACCCTCATTCCTGGACCACAAGACTCAGTTCCAATGAGAGATTGTATGTGTGTGGCCATTGATTCTCTTAGCTGTGTCTCACACATGTTAAAGAAACCCATTGGGATGGGGCCGGAGCATAGCCCAGCTGGTAGGGCATTTGCCTTGCACGTGGCTGGCCCATGCCGGCCCGTGTTCGATCCCTGGCATCCCATATGGTCCCCCGAGCACCTCCAGGAGTAATTCCTGAGTGCAGAGCCAGGAAAAACCCCTGAGCATTGCCGGGTGTGACCCAAAAAAAAGCAAAAAAAAAAAAAAAAGAAAAAGAAAAAGAAAAAACCCGTTGGGGCCTAGAGTGCAGAGGGTCAGGCACTTCCCTGCATCAATCCCCAGCATCTATGGTTTCCTAAGCCCCATCAGAAATGACCCCTAAGCACAGTGCAGAGTTAGCCCTGAGCACTGCCGGTGTGGACCCCAAACCAAAGCCAACAAAAGCAAACGAACAAGTCAAGCTAAACAAAAACAACAAAGACACTGGCCCAGCTCAGCCCGGCATCACCAGAAATCAGGGACCCCTTTGTGCCTGTGTGGGCTCCCTGTGTCTCCCTTGCATTGCTTATACCTTTATTTGGCAGGGACATGGGGCCACACACATAATGTTGGTGCTTAGGGTTACTCTCTGCTTTGTGCAATGGGCCACACACCCAGCAGGGGACCATGTGGTTCCAGGGATCAAACCTGGGTTGGTGCATGCAAGGCAAGTGCCTTACTGCTAAAACATTTCTCTAGCCCCATTGGGGCTTCTTTTAAGTGGCCTGATAAGGGGGTGCCCTGGGCCTCCTCCGCTCCCCCCTGCTGGTGGCCTGCAGCTCTTTGGGGCACAAACCTTAGAGGCAGGATCACTGATGATGGTCCGGCACAAGGTATATGCCCCAGTTACTCCAGCTGGAAGCACCCCCAAACTCTGCACCCCAAGTGTGCCCAACACCCTGTCTCCAGTCTGCAGTACCCATTCCTTGCCCTCGGTAGTGCTAGAGCCAGGTTCTGCCCTGGTGGGGGGTCTGGAAGAACCTCAGCCTGCTTCTGGGGTGAGAGCCCCCTCCTGGTGCATCCCCGGAAGCAGGGATCACTGGCTTTGGCTCTGATTGGCGGCTGGCTGCTGAGTCAGGCTAGCTCAGGGGTCACTCAGGGCTGTAATCTGGGCAGATAATCCCTCCTCAGGCCAGAGAGCACAGGGCTGACAGTCTTTGCAGACCACGGACAGTGGGTGCTGGAAAGATGAGGAGTGTTGGGGGGAGGGGTTTGCTCTTGGCTCTCTTTCTTCCCTGGGCTGTCCCCCCTAGTTCTCGCACTCACTGTGAGTCACGCTGGTTCTAAAGCCTCGGGAGGCGAGATTCTGGGATGGGATCCCCAGAGTTTCTGCTTTGGGTTTATGGTGTGAGCAGCCCTCAGATCCCTCCTTCCAGCGGAGATGCCGGAGGCTCCAGCTGGGACCCTGCTGCCGGGTATCCTTCAAAGCTCGCTCCTTCTGATTTCCCAGGGGAAGCGATTGCTCTGCCGTGTTTCAGAATATCTTGTTATTGGTTACACCACTTCCTGCTACCCTGCACCTCCAAATTCTCCCCGGGAGTCCCACTCCACCTGTGTTCACCCTAGCACTGGGTCTGTGGCTGTTCTTGATGAGGAACTTCGCTCTGGCGGGGCTGAGCGGGGCTTCACTGACCTCGAGGCTCGGCTCTGCTCGCTCACACTGGAAAGTGTGTTGGGCCTGGGGAATCCCCTGCCCGTGCAGTTCCGGCACCCACTGTGGTAGGAGGGCCAGCAAAATGGACCGCGGGCTCAGTTGGAGTCCCTTAGGGATTTGTTTCCCTAAGGCTATGGTTTCTACCCCGAGGTTAGCTGGGTTGTGGGGGTAGGGGGTTTCCCAGGCTCACCTGGAAATGCTTCTGGAAGCTTCTTTCCACTTTTGTCCAGATGATCATGGAAAGGCTTGAGGCCAGCGGCTAGCACTGAATCAGGAGAGAATGGTGTGAACTTCCTCAGTCCTCAGTTCACATACCCCTGACCCTGTCCGCGGGACCCTGGACCTACAAGCTGGCTTCCCTAGACTCTGGGTAAGACTCTAGATAACTGGGAGGGAGGAAGGGGACGTGGAGGGAACAGAGATAGCACAGTGGCTAAGGTGCTTCCCTGGCATGCAGTTGACCCTGGTTCAATCCCTGGCACTGTATATGGTCCCTGCAAGGAGTAAGCCCTGAGCACCGCCGGGTGTGGCCCCAAACAAACAACACAAAAAGACTCAAGATCCCCTGCATTCAGGCCTATAGCTACACCCTGTGGAGCCTAGCATAGGACCTCCGAGCACAGTGGGTGCCTGGGAGGTACTACAGAGAGGCTTTGCAGAGCCTCTGAAAGTACATTATACCACCGTAAGGTATGATGCAATTACAAAGATGTTCATGTTTGGGCTTCAGTCATACAGTGTTCCAGCACCCATCCCTCCACCAGTGCCCATCTCCCACCACCAGTGTCCCCAGATTCCCTCCCCATCCTCCTCCCCCCCAGCCTGCCTCTAAGCCAGTCACTTTTCCTCTTCTCTCTCTCTCTCTCTCTCTCTCTCTCTCTCTCACTCTCTCTCTCTTCCTTTGTTAATTGCAATACATACATTTAGAGGATATCATGTATATCCCCTTGCCTCTATTCAATGCTCAGTTCTAGGCGATTATTAATACATGAAAGTGCAAACTTATCCAGGCAAAGGGCAGTCCATGGGGCCAGTGGCTGAAGCCTTCCTTGAAGGAGCTGTTGGGGCTGGGAGGGCTCCCCAGCCGCCCACTTCCCTGCAGCTGCCCTCAGCCACGCCTCTGCTACAGGAGGTTCCAGGATGATGGATTCAGAGGGGCCCCTCAGCCATGGTTCACTCCAGCTTACCACCTTGTAAACACAGAAGAAGCTACTGATAGCTTGTTGAGTGGTGCGAAGCCTAGGGGTTTGGGCCTGGCTGGAGAGCAGACAGGTCCTTTCTTTCCCTCTTTGCCCCCCAGATGGGCAGAGCTGTGAGAGAGCTGCCACCCGGGTTCTGTTTAGCCGAAGCTGTCCTGCTTGAAAGATGGACCCAGAACTTCCTGTCCTGGCGCTGCAGTGGCGGGCGGCTTGGCAGAGGGCTATAATTAGGAGAGAAGATTGGACGGGACTGCAGGCCAGCACTGACAGTTCATTTTAGACTCGAATGGAAATGTAAACGGATGTCATGGCAGACGTAAATATCAGCTGGGAGGCTTGACTTCCCCACAAGAGTTATACGGACTCCCCTCCTGCCCGCTGCCCTCAACCATGGATGAGGTTGACCCAGAGCCCCCTATCCAGTGTGACCTGGAGGCAGCCAGCAAGGTCACCCAGGGGACTGGGCTGGCAGCTTCCTTTGGCTGGACCAGGAAAAAAAAAAAACAAGTTGCCCAAGATGGCTCCAGACACAGCTGGGACCAAGGTGGGGGTGAGGCTCCAGGCATGAGGCTTTGCATTTGCTGTTGGCGTTCCCAGGCTTTGCGGGCCTGGAAATCTGACTAGCCAGGAAGCGAGGAAGAGATGCTTTGCAGTGGGAGAGAGGCAGCCCAAAGGAAGTTCCATTTCCTGCTAGCAAGGCTATTCCCGAATGGGTCCCAGGGCTCTGGGGAGCTTGTAAAATTAGGAGCTCCTGACAGCCTTTGCGGAGAAGAGGCTGCTAGAGTCAGCTCTGCTCGGAACCAGGGCCCCTTGTTGCACTGGGACTTGGGGATGGTTTCCCAAGCAGGCCCCTTCCAGCAGCAACAGGGACTGTCATTAGGGAATTAGTCCTGAAAACTGGGAGATGCTCTCTGCTGGTTCCTGCCACCAGAGCAATTACACTGTCTCTGAAGCTTGAGGATGAAGCCTCCCTTGCCCTACGCAGGCACAGAGCGTCCTTGCATATTAATTCACTTCCTGTCTGAGCAGAAGAGTTCACTCTGGGTGGGGGTGGGGGTTCTCACTGAACCATGATTCCCAGCCTTGGGTCCAGGGACCTCTGGGTCCTCAGGGTCAGGGATAAGCAGTTTGGAAGAAGCAGATTGAGCTTTTCTAAACATTTTTTTTATCCTGGTTCTGAGAGGATCCATAGGGCTTAGGATGACTTTGAACAGTGATTTCTCTGTGTCGTGGGTTTGGGAATCCAAACTGAACCTATAGCCCCAGTTAATCTTTATCAAAGGGATATTTTGTTTCCGGTAAGAGGTGTGTGTGTGCGCTGTGTGTGTGTGTGTGTGTGTGTGTGTGTGTGTGTTGCCTTATAAATTATAATAGCTACCCAAGTGAGACATTTTTTATGGTGCTATTCTACTTTGTTTTCTAAATTTATGTATTTTTTGCTTTTTTGGGGTCACACTCGGCACTGCTCAGGGGTTCCTCCTGGCTCTGCATTCAGGAACTACTCCTGGTGGTGCTTGGGGACCATATGGGATGCTGGAGATCAAACCCAGGTCGGCTGCGTTAAGGCAAATGCCCTACCCGCTGTGCTATCTCTCTGGCCCCTACTTTTTTTTTTTTTTTGCTGTCTGTTGGTAAGTGGTGGATAACTCAGTTTCGTTCAAAGCCTCTAGCACCTCCTAGCTCATGTGTGTTGGAAGGTTTAAAGGTTTTAAATAGCCTGAATTTTGGATTGTGGGGAAGGTTGGATGGCAGTAGCCCTGGATTATCTTCAAACCAAGGGAGTAGTAGTGGGGTATGCAGCAATCTGCTTCCATGAGTAAGATGGTACCTGCTCATCTCTGTTCTCCTGTGTTGCCCCAGGAGCTAGCCTGTCTGTTTGACCTTAGTTTCCTTGTCAGAGCTTAGGGGAAACAGACACTTCCTTTCACCAAGACAATCTCCGGACCCTTCAAAGGAAGCCACAGCCAGCTGCTTTGAGGGTCCATTGAAAACCAGGCTTGACCAGTCTGTCGCTGCAAGATAGCCTCAAGGGTTCCACATGTGGGCAGCAGGGACAGGCTTACACGGGTCCTGCTACAGCGTGTGCACACGATCCCTCCCCTCCTCCCCACTTCCCACACCAGCTACAGCTCTGAGGAGCTGTCTAGTTACATGATGGTTTGTCCCTGCCCTCAGGAATGTGTCGTCCAGAAAGTCAGCATCCTGGAATGGAAGAAGAGGTGGGGATAGTTCAGTGACTTTGGTTTGGAGCAATCCTCCTGTCCACTTTACTGTCTGTGATCCCAATGCTACAAGCTGGCCTCCCTGTGGTCAGGCACATGTCAGCCCCACTATTAAAAGGGAGTGAAAACTTTAGTGAACCCTGCAACTAGGGGATGTGTGAGCACCATGACGGGGCAGTGCAGCCCCCTGGTGAGCTCACCATGGCTTCCATGAGTAAGATGGATGCTGTGGGGGAGCACTGCCAGATTGGAGCACGAGCATTATTGCTGAGCAGGTTATAATCTCACCTGGATGCTGAAGCTCTGGGCACCGCAGTGCAGCATGCTATCCCCATGAATACCACTGCCAGGTGTGTGGGCGACCACAGCGGTTAGAAGGAGGAAGCCTGCTCGGATACGTAGGGGTGGGGCAGTCAGTACTGGACCAAACCCAATGAGGGGGTCAGCTGGAGATGCACCTGCACTCCACAGTGATTGTGGACCCTGATAGGTTGAACTTCTGAGTACAGGATGGTGCTAGCTACTGCAGGTACTGGGAATATTGGAAAATCCTTCCTGGCATGGAGCTTAGATTCTGGTGATGAAGGATGTTAAATACTGGTCAGGGAAAAGAAGAGAAATAAACAGGGAAAGGGAGTCAGAAAAAGGGTGGGGCCTGAGCTATAGTCCAGGGGCTAACGTGCTGCCATGCATGAGGGTGACTCTGATTTGATCCCTGACACTCCTGGACCTTTGGGAACTATGAGAGAGTCTCCTGAGTCTCCCCCAAAAAGGAGTTTCAGGGGATGGGCTTTCTATTTTTTTAAGATGGTTCTGAAAGATCACATTGAGCAGATGACAATTGAACAAAGATAGGAAGGAAGGGAGAGCACAAGCCTCGGGGATATTAGGAAGAAGCATCCTTGGGCAGGGGAACAGCCTGTGCAAAGGCCCTGGGGTGTGTGCACTCGTGTGTTTGCCAAGCAGGAAGGAGCTGGTGCAGCTAAAGTGGAGCGAGGAGGAGAAAGAGCCAGAGGTGACATCAGGCGGGTGGTGTAGGCTTGCGGGCTGTCGCTGGGGGGTGTGACTCTTACTGTGTTCACACAGTGAGGTAGCCTGGGGAGGTGTCACCTGGCCCATCCCTGTGGAGAGCCAGGCCACAGGAGCAGGTCAAGCTGGATCCTGGGGCAGTGCAGACTCCTAGAAGCTGGAAGAGATGCTTAGGGTGTCAGCTGAAGTCCTGAGGTTTTCAGGCAAAGGAAAAGGGGTCCTTCCTCCCACAGCTGTGCCCCTGGTTTTTCCTATGGCGCGTTGACACTGGTCATCCTTTCACTGTTAGAAAAGTCAGTTGTAAGGAGCCTGACTTTGAGTCCCCTAGAAATTCTTCCCTGCCCCTTGCCTTCCTGAGGCCATGCTGAATACACTTCCTGTGTATTTATTCAGGCCCTGTGGGGTTTCAGCGTTTTACCACTCTCATGCCCTCATCAGCGCCCTGCAAAGGAAAAAAAAATCAGTCCTTCAGATTTATCCTTCAGGGGAAAGGCTGGTGTACTCCCAGGCTGCCCAAAGTAGGGCTGGTGAGTGTCTCGGACCCAGGGACATTTCCCTGACTCACCAGCACTCCAGTCTCAAGCAGCGTTTCCAAGCAGGGCCAGTTGGCTTGCTAGGGCCCCCCTGAACTAGTCCGGGACCGTGACTTGCATTTGCTGTTCAAGATCAAGGTGACAGCAGAATTACCTTCCCTTGGCAGTCTGTGGAAGGCTCAGCCCTTCCTCATGTCTCCGCAGGGTGCCCCCTAGGGGTGGGCCGTCTGTCCTTGCCACTCCTCATGCAGCCTACCTGGATGACCTCCCTAGGACTTGAATACCTATTTATTATCATTATTATTTGGGTCATACCTGGCAGCTCAGGCAGTGCTTACTCCTGGGCCTGTGCTCAAGATCGCTCCTGACTTGGGCTTGGGGACTATATGGGGTGCTGGGGTCAAACCTGTGTCAGCTGCATGCAGGCCAAGGGCCCACCTGCTGTGTGTTGCTGCAGGCCTTGACCACCTTGTTAAAGGCTCTGGATACAGTCCCATTTGGAGGCTTGGGAGCTGAGGCTCAGCGTGAATCTAGGAGGACATAATTTAGCCCGTAATAAGTTCCCTTGTGTGAGATCATTTGGGGTCAGCCCCCACATGACACATGTACAACCTTCTGGCAAACTTTGTGTCGACACCAAGTGACAGTTGTGTTTGTGTCGCCCCTCCCCTCTCTCGCTGCAGCTGTTCGGGGCCCTGGTGCTGTCCGTGGGCATCTACGCAGAGGTGGAGCGGCAGAAGTACAAAACCATGGAAAGCGCCTTTCTGGCCCCCCGCCATCATTCTCATCCTCCTGGGGGTGGTCATGTTCATCGTGTCCTTTGTGGGCGTGCTTGGCGTCCCTCCGAGACAACCTCTGCCTTCTCCAGTCGGGTGAGTCAGCCCCCCGCCCCCTGCTTGCACCAGTAGGAATGTGGGGGCCATTGGAGACCCCGAGAGGGCCAGGGGAGACTGCTCCTGCGGAGTCCAGTTGCTGGGGTCCTTGCTTCCGTTAGCTCTTCCAGAGGGTTCTCTGGGTCAGCGCCTCTGTCCATAGCGTCGAAGCTGCTTCTGGATGTCCAAGATGAAGTGACACTGGTTTGCTTCAAGCCTCCCCTGGCCTTGTTCTCACAAGGAGGTGGAGATGCCACAGCGAAGGGGAGCAAAGGACAGGAACAGAGACTGTGGGTGTGGTTCTTTGCCCCTGGGGCCAGCACCCCCACCCTCTCACAGTCTCCTAGTGGGATGCTCAGCTTTGCCCGAAGGTTCTTTCTCTTGGCCTTGGGCCCAGCAGCCTCAGCCCCCTTGGGGACTGCCAACTCTGTATTGTGGCATCTTTCATGTTCAACTACGATGCAGGACTCTGAGGCTCTGTGTGTCAAAGGTCTGCTTCGGGGTCCGAGTGGAACCGCCCCGTCTGTCCCCCTCTGCCCTGAGCTGAGGGCAGCTCCCCACCTCCTTAGTTGGGTCCGTTTTTTTCCTCTGCTCCCACAGCGCACTTGACCTCGCTATCTCCCCTCACTTGGGAAGCCCCTAAAAGCCCTGTCAGTTGGTGCTGCCCGAGGGCAGACTGTGGCTGGCAGGGACGGGCCTTTTTCTGACTCAGGGGCAGGATGGGGTGTCTCTCCCTGAGTCTCGGGCATCCCCTCAGACACTTGGGGGCCTGGGTAGCCACTTCCAAGGGGGCTCTTTGCCAAAGTGGGAACTGGTCCTGGGAGTTCCCGTGGGACTCAGCTGGAGCAGGGACCTCTCCCCCTCATGGGGCGGGGCTGGGAGGTTGGAGGACTGGGGGTTCCCACCCAGATCCCACTGAGTTCTCCCTCCTCCCGAACAATCCAGACCGATGGCTGAGTCGCTCTTCCTGACCCCACGCTTCTGAGAGGGACTTTCCTGGGGTACATCTCTTTAGGGCTTTTGTCCTCCTGGAAGGAAAGGGCGAAAGGCTCTGGCAGAGGCAGGAAGTGACCACTGGCCCAGGCTGCTTCCCTGACCTTCTAGATAAATCTCTGAACTTTGTTTTTCAGTTTATGTATGTCCTTGGGATTTGCCTCATAATCGAGCTCATTGGTGGTGTGGTGGCCTTGATCTTCCGGAATCAGGTACTCATTCCTCAGTGTGCTGGTGCGGGAGGGGGAAGGGGGGGCGGCACTGCCTGTGTGCCCGGGATGAGGCTGGCAAAGAGCATCACTGCCCCCGTCCTGAGCAAGGAAACCGGAGTACTGGCAACAAATCAGAGTGACAACAGTGTTCTGGGGAGAGGGAGGGGCTAGCTCGGAGGTGTAGAGGGAGCAGAGGTCCCGGAAGAGACACCTACCAATGCAGAGAGGACGTGGCAGGTGTGTGCACCAGGGTGGTGAGCACTGGACTGAGGTGGGTGACCAGGAAAGTGTAAGGTGGGAATTGCCAGGCCACTCCAAGCTCCTTATAGGCATGGCTTAGTTACTCGGAATTCATCCACAGGCATTTGGGGAGTTTGATGTGGGGAAGCGAGGTGAGGTGATTTGGTGTTTGTCCTTGCTCTGGCTGCCAAGTAGAGAAGGGACAGGAAGGAGGCTCAGGGAAATGTGGGGAAATCAGCTGGGCGGGAGGGTGGTAGTTGGGGCGAGGGTGTAGATGATCTGACTAAGGTGGATGCAGGTACCTTTGCAAGTGGGAAGCTTGTGTTCCTACTGGTCTCTGGCTCCTTTCTTGTTGGGCTCTGGGGGCACATACAAGCTGTGTGACTTTGGGCCAGCCACATAACTTCTCAGACCCTCTGGTTCTCAGGGCGTACCTGGGTTGGCTCCTGGAGTGTGAGTGAGGGTCAGACACAATAGACTTGCCCGTTTCCCATTCCAAGTGTAACTCCTGAGCTAACGCCTGGCCTGGGGAAGAGAAGAGACAGGCTTCACCCTGGCCCGAGGTCATAGGCGAGGCTGACAAGCTGAGCCTTTTTGCCATTTCATCCTCTGCAGCCACTGCCTCTGCATTCATAGCTCAGGCCCTGGCCTCTGACGTCTAAGGCCCAATGTGTCTTTTTTGTCAGAAGGGGAGTCAAAGGCGGTCGTCTTTCCTGACAGCTGACTCCCACCAAGTTCCCCATGGGCACAGGAAACCCTTGGTTTAACCTGGGGTTCTTGTGGGAATCCACCCCCCCTAGAATTTAGGGGGTCTCTCTGTCTTATGTGCCTCAGAAGAGGGGAGGGAAGAGTACCCTCACATCAGTGGAGTCTCCGAGGCCCAGAGAGGTTGAGCAACCCTCTGGAGAACACAGCAAAGCAGAAGGAGCTCAGGGATGCTTCTAGATACCATCTTTCAATTTTTTTATCTCCCTCCACCTAGTGTACTGAGTGAAATGATAATATATTTAAACCATATATATGATAGTTTGATACATGTGCATTATTAAATGATGACCATAATCAAGTTAACTAACACGTCCATGACCTTACAATTTTGGTGGGTGTGGGGTAGTATTAGGGCCACACTGGCAGTGCTCAGGGCTTACTCCTGGTTCTGTGCCCAGGGATCACACCTGGTGGGGTCCAGGTGACCAGATGTCATGCTGGGGTCTGCATGCACGGCAGGTTAACCTGCTGGACTATATCTCTCTGGCCCCAGTTAACTCTATTTGTACATGTGTGTGAGAATATTTAAGATCTATATTCAACAAATTGTGAGTATTAAATTACATAATTATTAATTGCCATTACTATCCTGCCCGTTAGATCCTCATAATTTGTTCATACAGGACTGGAAGTCTGTGCCTTTGACCAGCACAGGACCCACCTGTGTTACCTTCCCCTGGCAATCGTTTCTCTACGCTGGTTCCAGGAGTGTTTATTTTATTTTATTTTATTTTATTTTTTTTTTGCTTTTTTGGGTCATACCCGGTGATATTCAGAGATTACTCCTGACTCTTTGCTCAGGAATTACTCCTGGCAGTGCTCAGGGGACCATATGGGATGCCGGGATTGAACCCAGGTCGGCCACATGCAAGGCAAATGCCCTCCCTGCTGGCTATCGCTCCAGCTTCTGATTTTTTTTAAATTATTTTATTACACCACCTTTAGATATACAATTACAAGATGCTCCTTATTTGAGTTTTGGTTCTACAGTGTTCCAACACCCATCCCCTCCACCCATGCCCATCTCCCATCACCAATGTTCCCACTTCCTTCCCCCCTCTCCCAGCCTGCCTCCATGGCGGGTTCTGTATCTCCTTTCTCTCTTTCTCTCTCTCCTTCTTGCTTCACTTCCCTACACATTGTGAGTTGTAGTATATTCTAGGACATGATTGGTCCACTAGTTTGAAGGACCACACATCACTTGGGGAGAGCCGGATGTCAGCTCTCCCCGTTGTGTCTGAGTCTCCGGATGCTATGGCCGGTTGCCCTGGGGCAGTTTGTTGGTGGGGCCACTCAGCCTCCCGGACTAATTGGATTGGGGAGGGGGTGGCCCCATTTTCATCTCACGAATGCCTGGTGACTCTGACCTCCGAGGGTCGCCTACCTGGGCTTGAACTTGGCTACTCTGCTAATCTGGTGTTGAGATCAGGTTCTCTCCTGGGCTGGCTCTGATGTGCTGTGGCATCCATACGGTGAAAATGGCGGCTATTGTGATGAGCGAGTCTCATACAGCTGCTTCCGAGGCCCACAGAGGTGACGGGCCCACTCCCAAAACCCATCTTTCCTCTGGGAGCCTCACGGTCAGCTGAGCTAGGGGAGAGCCGGATGTCAGCTCTCCCTGTAGTATCTTGGCCTCTGATTTGTTTTAAAGGCACAACTCCTAAGTAATATTATATAGTATTTTTCCTTGTCTTACTTCACGTAGCATGAGATCCTCAAGGTTCACCCATGTGGTTGCATATGGCAGGACTTTCTTCCTCTGTATGGCCAAATAAGATTCCAAATATACATTATATAGCTGTGTGTATAGTACAATATAATTACACAGCTCTTCTCCATAGGTAGCTAGCTATATAAAGACTTAGTTATCTACTACTAATCATGTCTGTCTATCCCATTTCCTTTCCTGTTGATGGACACCAGTTTGTTTTGTCTTAGCTATTGTGAAAAATGCTGCAGTGAATGTGGGAATTCTCTTCATGGCATAGACCTTTTTTTTTGGGGGTCCATACCTGGTGATGCTCAGGGGTTACTCCTGGCTCTGCAGTCAGGAATTACTCCTAGTGGTGCTCAGGGGTCTATATGGGATGCTGGGTATTAAACCTGGATTGGCTGCATGCAAGACAAATGGCCTCCCAGCTGTACTATCACTCCAGTCCCAAGGCATAGATCTTTGAGATAGTAATTTCATCTCCTTTGGTTAATTGCCCAGGAGTGGGATTACTGGGTCCTGTGGCTCTACTTTTAATATTTGAGAACTCTTCACGCTGGGGCAAGAGTGATAGCACAGCAGGAAGGGTGTACAGCAGGAAGGGTGTTTACCTTGCCTGCAGCCGATCTGGGTTCGATCCCCAGCATCCCATATGGTCCCCTGAGCACTGCCAGGAGTAACCCCCTGAGCATTGCTGGGTGTGACCCAAAAAAGCAAAAAAAGAACTCTTCATGCATTTTTCCCTAATGACTGTTCCAATTTGCATTCCTAGCATTAATGTACAAAGGTCCCATTTTCTCATTAATATTGGTTATTCCTTGACTTTTTGATAATAGACATTCAAACAGGTGGGAGGTGCTTCCTCATTGGGTGCTGATCTGCATTTCCCTGACAGTTAATGGTGCTGAACATTTATCAGTTGCTTCTTGGACACTTGTGTGTCTTCTTTAGGAGAATATCTATTCAGGTCTACCCGGCCATTTAAAATTCAGGGTACCCTCCTTTCTTGAATGCTTTGCATCCCATTTTGGGGTATGAAATGTCTTCCTCTATGCATTCTGTCTTCTGTCTCCTCTCTCATATTTCCTAAGTGAAGTATTTTACATTAGAAAACTAAAATAAGAGTCAGATTACTTTTTACTTTTGCTATTGAGCTAAAAAGGGTTCCTTATATGCTTTATATACTAAATCCATGTCAGATAGAGTTTTTTTAATGACTATTTTGAATACCGTGATTTACAAAGTACAAACTTTTTTCACAATAATGTTGCTGGAAAGATTCACCATTCAGCACCAATCCCACCACCAGTGTGCCCCCACCACCACCAGAGACCTGCATTTCCCTCCCACCCTCCATTCCCCTCCTGATGCCTGCTCACTTAGCCAGCATCAATTATGTCGATCCTTACAGCTCATATAAGGGAACAGATATATGCTGAACCAGAGACTCTCAGACATGGGGCAGAGCTGCTCCTTGCTCTCCTGTGCCCAGCCGCTCATGAGGGGCCCGGGAGGCATGGTGGGTTCTAGCCTTGGCCTGCCACCCCAGCAGAGCCTCACAACAAGCCGGACGACCCCCGACTCCATGGGGGCCGCCATCTTCCACATCCGGACTTCCCTCTCATCAACATTCCACCCAGCAGACCAGACTATCACACCCTGGCTTGCGTGGCTGCTAGCGGCCGTGCAGTTCATCAATAAATGCTTTATTTAGAGGTGACTACAAGAGTATGCCATCCGCACGGCAAGCCTGGCAAGCTGCTCGTGTCGTATTTGATATGCCAAATGCCAGTAACATTTATATTAGGTCATTCCCATGACCTAATATAATGGTTTGAGGCTCTTTATGTTCCTGGAGCAAGTGGATGCCTTTGGGTTCTACTAGCATGAGACAGGACATATGGAGATATTACTGGTACCCACTCTAGCAAATAGATGATGAACGGGAAGATAGTGATAGTGATAGTGATAGTGATAGTGATAAGGGAACAGTAATGATAAGGTCATACCTCTTTTTTTTTCTAGGCAGATGTGTGGGAGTCTGTCCATGTTCTGTTCTTGGATTCACTTCCTGGGTTTCCAGAACACAGTGGTTTTCTACTGACAATCCCAGACACACCATCACTACAGCTACTGACAACACTTATTTCACATTTATCTCAACATCTGTTTGAGCTTTTCCTATTCATACACTGAACAATCCATTCTATATTGGTTGTTGGAGCTAAATCTCTAAATATGGTCGATGAACATGGTGTTAGACCAAAGTCAATGTACATCCTCAAATCTCCATTGTGCCATTTGAGTCCATTATAAAGGAAATTACCGAGATGGTCCCCCAGACCACACCTCATGGCCACACACTTTGTTTCTAGAAAATGTGATGGAATACCAGTTAGATGAATATACTAGATTTTGAGATAATGTGAGGGTGTATACATGGGATCCCTCATGTACAGTCCCAGCCAGTCACAGTTCTGGGTGAGCCCACCAGGACTTGCCGGACGGCATTGAGTTGCGGGAGGGCGCCCTAGCTTCAGCCCCCTGGGGAACCTGGTGGATAAGATGACCGAGTTGTGCATACCTGGGCTTGAAACTCGACTATTCCATTGGGTGTGACTCTGCCGAGCTGTGAAGTCTGGACCTTGAAAGTGACTGCGGTTGTGATGCATGAGGTTTTCAGGCCTCTGGGGGTCTGGCCGGGAGGTAGGGGAGCCTGGCCCTGTGCCCATTCCAGGGTCCCTCATCAGGCCAGCACAGGCAGCAGCTCAGACCTGTGCCTCTCGCTGTTTCCCCAGCCAGTCGCAGTTCTCCCCATGTCAGATAGTTTACAGATATTTTCTTCTTATTATTATTTTTAATTGATTTATTATTTTCTTATTATTTTTATTTTTAATTGTTTCCTTTGCTCTTGTAGAAGCTTTTGTTTGATGTTGTCCCACTTGGTTATTTTTTCTTTTGTTACCTGTTTGGTGTCACATCTAAAAGTCATTGCCAAGCCCAATGTTTTCTCCCTCAAATTTAATAATTTAGCATTTAAATATTTTTTATTTATTTTTTTTTAAATTTTTTTTTATACCACCGTGAGATATACAATGACAACGTTGTTCACATTTGGAGGTTTTGGTCACACAGTGTTCCAGCACCCTGCCCTCCACCAGTGCCCATCTCCTACCACCCATGTCCCCAATTCCCTCCCCTCCCACGGCCGCCTAAATGGCAGGTTCTTTATCTCCTCTCTCTCTCCCTCTCTCTCTCTTTCCTTCTCCTACACATTGTGGGTTGCACTACATACAACTTAGAAGCCATCATTTGCAATTTTGCCTGTATTTAATAGCATTTAAATATTTTTATCCATTTTGATTTTTGTGTACTTTGTAAGCTAAAGGTCCAGTTTCATTCCTTTATTAGTGCTTATCCAGTTTTCCAAATATTATCTGTTAAAGAGACAGTATGCCAATGGAGTCTTCTTGGTACCTATGTTGAAATTTAACTGACCATGTGTATATGGGTTTATTTCTGGGCTCTCTGTTTTGTTAGACTGTCTCTTTGTTTTTATGACTATCCCATACTGTTTTGGGAACTGTAGCTTTGGAATATATTCTAGAAATAGAACGTGTGAGATGTTCCAGATTTGCTCTTCTTAAGAATTCCTTGATTCTTTGGCTCTTTCATGACTCTATATAAACTTTAGATTCACGGCAGAGCCTGGCAAGCTACCCATGTCGTATTTGATATGCCAAAAACCAGTCATAATTATAGACCTAATTCCCATGACTAAAGGAATGGTTTGAGGCTCTTTGTGTTCCTGGAGTGAGTAGATGTCCTTGGGCTACACTAGCATGTGACAGGACATATGGAGATGATACTGGTGCCCACTCGAGCAAATCAATAAACAACGGAAGACAAGTGATACAAGTGATACAAGTGATTCTTTTCCTATTTCTAAGGAAATTTATTGGAATTTTGATAGAGATTTCATTGACTCTAGTAGATCATGTTGAGTAGTATAAATGGTTTAACAATATTAATTTTTGAATCTATGAATGCAATATCTATCCTGTTATGTTATTTTCAATTTATTTCACAAGTGTTTAATGGTTTTAATATACAGATTTTTTTTTTTTTAGTCCTTGGTTAAGTTCATCCAGAAATAAACTTTCTTTCTGGTCACTGTTGTTAATGGGATTTTCCTCTTAATTTCTTCTTCAATTAGTTCATGGTTAGTGTATATAAATCAACTGATTACTATATGCTTATCTTTGTATCCTATACTTTTACTGAATTTGTTTTTTTGTGCAGTTTTTAGAATTTTCTCTCTACTGAAGACATGTCATATGCAAACAGATCATTTTATTTTTTTGTTGTTGTTCTTATTGAGATAATTTTAATTCTTTTTTATTGTCTAATTGTTTTGCCAAGTGGTGGAAGTCCTAAGTTGAACCCAAGTGGTAATAGTGAGTACCTTGAATCTTTCTGGGCTTAGAGAAAAATCTTTTATCTTTTCATATGGAGTTTGATGATACTTGTAGACTTGTCATGCATGACCTTTATTACTTTGAGGTATATTCATTTTATACATGTTAGTGAGGAATTTGTAAAAACTGCAAATGGATGTTGATCTTAAGTGCTTTTTTATTTCTCTAATGAAATGGTTATGTGATTTTTATCTTTCATTTAGTTAATATGGTATATAACATCTATTCATTTGCTGAAGTTAAACCACCCTAGATCCCTTGAATAAGCCCCTCTTGTTCATTAAAACAATTTTCAATGAAGCCTTTTACAAATGTGCTGTTAAATCTTTAAATTTTCAGTTAAGTGACCATGAGATAAACAGGTACAAAGTTGTCCATGATTGGGTTTCAGTCAGACTATGTTCCAGTACCCATCCCTTTACCAGTGTACATTTCCCACCACCCATGTCTGCAGTTTCCCTTCTTCCACCCCCGACCCCCAACCCCCGCCCCTCTACTGCAGGTACTTTTCTTCTCTCTCCTCTCTCTCTCTCCTCTCTCTCTCTCTAATGTTTTGGGCATTACAGTTTGTGATATAGGTTCTGTACAGTTACTGTGTATATCCCTTTATCTACTCTCAGCACTCAGTTCTTGTCCAGAGTGATTATTTCCAACTGCCATTGTCATAGTGGATCCCTTCTCTGTCCTAACTGTCCTCTCTCTCTCTCTCTTTCCCCCACTTGTGACAATGTGCTATTAAAGCTTAGCTGCTATGATTTTGTTGAGAACTTTTATGTCTAGGCACATTAGAGATATTGCCTATAATTTTCTTTTCTTGTAATATTCTTGGTTGGTTTTGGCATCAGAGTCATAATGCTCATAAAGAGCCTCATAAATGAATTTGGAAAATTTCCTCCTCTTCAGTGTTATGGACTAATTTGATAAGGATCGATGTTACTCTTTCTTTAAATGGTTAAATTCATCATGGAATTCACTTGGCACTGGACTGTATTGGAAGCCTCGTTCACTGCCTTTATCTTCTTATGCATTTTTGCCTTCTCAGGTCCTCTGTTTCTTTATGATTCTATCTTGGTCATTTATATGTTTCTAAAGATTTATCCATTTAGTCTACGTTACCAGCTTTGGGTGTATAATTGTTTATCAGTCTGTTAGTATTGGTATTCTATGATATCAATAATGTCTCCTCTTTCATCTCTAATTTTGTCTTTTTATTTTTAAATTTTTCTAGGGGCTCATCATCTTTATGTTCTTTTAAAGAAACCAATTCCTGCTTTTGTTTTGGAGAGGGCACACCCTGCAGTGTTCAGGGGCTGTTCTGGGCTTCTGTGCTCAGGAGTGACTCCTGGCTTGCTCAGGGGACATATGTGATAGAGTGAACCAAGGTTGACCACATTTTGTAAACTATTTTTTCCTCTCCCTCTTTCCCTTCCTTTTCTGCTGTTGCACCCTCACCTGGATGAGGTGCATTGAACTGTGGTGCTCACCGAGGGCCACACACCTGGTTGTGCTCCATCTTGGCGGTGGTGCTAGCGGGGTTCACACCCCTTTAGCTGGGCTGCTCCCTGGGCGTGCATGAGTCATTGTGGTACTTTACAGCTTGCTGGAGGCTCCGTGGTCCTTGGAACTTGCTAGAGGGGTCCTGCTTCTAGCAGACACTTGCGAGAGGGGCCCTGCTTCCAGGCCATGCCATCTGCACTTCACTAAGTATGGTGCTTGCACAGCCCTGGTTGCGCTGTGGCAGGAAGTCATGTGGAGCAGCAAGCAGGGCTGTCCGTGACCTGGGGCTGTGACCCAGGGCCTGACTCCACAGCTGCACACGTGGCGGTGCCTAAGTCACTGAAACTCCTACCTTTCAGGGTCTTTTCTACCAATTTCCTACTCTCTATTTCCTTTGTTTTCAGTCAGAGCTATTTTTTTTAATTTTCTCCTTTCTTTTAGCTGTGAACTTAGTTTGTACTTTTTAGGCCCTTGAGTATAAAGTTGCTCGAGCAAATTGATGATGAACGGGCAGACAGTGATACAGTGACAGTGAGTATAAAGTTAGGTGGTTTAGGGGCCAGAGAGGAGACACATTGGGTAGGGCACTTGCCTTGCACACAGCTGACCCAGGTTCAATTCTTGGCACCTTATATGGTTCACTGAGCACCGCCAGAAGTAGTTCCTGAGTGCAGAGCCGGGAGTTACTGCTGAGGGGTCAGAGCAACAGTACAGAGGATAGGGCATTTGCCTTGCACACGGCCGACCCAGGTTTGATCCCTGGCATCCCATATGGTCCCTTGAGACCTGAGTGCAGAGCCAGGAATAACTCCTGAGCATTGCCAGGTGTGACCCAAAAAGACCCCCTCCAGGGGCCGGAGTGATAGCACAATGGGTAGGGCGTTTGCCTTGCATGCTGCCGACCTGGGTTCGTTCCCCGAATCCCATATGGTCCTTTGAGTCCTGAGTGCAGAGCCAGGAATAACTCCTGAGCATTGCTAGGTGTGACCCAAAAAAGACAAAAAAAAAGAAAGAAAGAAATAGAAGTTGCTGCTGAGCATTGCTGGGTATGACCCACAAACAAATAAACAAACCAATGTCAGATGGTTTACTTGAGATCTTTCTTTTTTTCTCATGCACTAGAGACTTCCTTCTTAGAACTGTAATTGCTGTATCCCCAAAGTTTTGGCATATTGTGTTCCTCCCCTTGGGTCTGTCTCTTTCTCATCTGCCCTTTGCTCTCCCTTTCCCATTGCTGTTTCCCCAGTCTGGTCTTGCTCCTGGCCTCACCCTGTTCCTCCTTTGCTTCCCAGATAGACTGTGCTTAGCCAGAGTATTGGTCTATTTTCCAGCAGGCTGGAGGCGGCATAGATGGTTTCTACATGTGTCCATAAGGAAGCTTTTCTGTGTGGCCAGTGGGGCTCCCCACCAGCCAGGGGGCTTTCCAGAGGTTTGGGGTTAGCACATCCTGACTGGAGCTCAGGCCCAGGTTCCGTCAGCAGAATGGATGATTTTAATAAGCTCTTCACTGACTGAACGGTAGCTTTGGTGTCAGTGTGTTCTTATAAAGCAGGTGGGTCCCTGCCCTGTGGGGGCAACGGGGCTCATGACGTCCCACTTTCTGGTGATGCAGCTAAGTAAAATGGGAAAGAAATATATCGCACACACACACACACACACACACACAGACACACACACACACACACACACACACCACCCCAACCCTAGGTCAGCATGCTGAGACCCTGAGGTCAAGGGTGAGGGTCTGGGGATATTTCAGACCTGGAGGCACTACAGGGTGGGGGCATGATCCTTTCTCTAGGGTCCTCCTGGCACCCTGTAGGGGAGGATCTGGGGTGTAGCCAGGGGATCACCTGGCAGCTCTCTCTGTTCCTTGGAGCTTCAGGGGCTCTGACATGTGTTCCGACACACAATTTGAAATATGTTTCTTTCAGTTTTCCTGAGCACTCATGACATAGTGCCCAGGAGACCATGTCATGCCAGGGATCAAGCCCAGGCCTCCTGTAACCAAAGCATGTCATGTCAGCCCTTGGCACTGTCTTCCTAGGCCTCGGGACAATTTTTTAAAAGCGTTATCAAATTATACGTGTGCTGAAGCCAGAGCAATAGTACAGTGGGGAGGGCGCTTGTCTTGCATTTAGCCAACCTGGGTTCAATCCTCGTCGTCCCATATGGTCTCCTGAGCAGCTCCAGGAGTAATTCCTGAGTGCAGAGACAGGAGTAAGTACTGAGCATCACTGGGTGTGACCCAAAGCCACAAAAAGTTACACATGTGCTTAAATCCCCACAGTTGAGAAAACCAGGCCTGGAAATGAAAGTATTAGCACATAAATTTTTATTCCTCTAAGGGATCACTGTATCACTGTATCACTGTCTTCCTGTTCATTGTCGATTTGCTCGAGCGGGCACCAGTAACATCTCCATATGTCCTGTAAGGGATGGGACTAGGTAATGTTGGCGGGAGGTGTTTGAGGCCACACCCAGGCAATGCTCAGGGGCAGACCTGGTTCTGTGCTCAGGAGTGACCCCTGGTGGTGCTCCAGACCATCTGCAGTGCTGAGGGTCCAACACAGGCCGGCTGCATGCAAAGCAGGTTCCCTAACCCCTGTACTATCTCTCCAGCTCTGAGCATATATATTCAGAGGGAAAATGCCATATCAACTCCATTGCCATGTGATTTTGATCAAAAGGAGACAGGCTTGTGGTGAGGCTAGGAAGGGGCCCAGCGTGGATGTCATAAATGAGAGGGATGGGCAGTGAGAAGCAGAGAAGGTGAGGTGCAATCCTGGCCGGCTTTCAGGAGGCGGTGGGTTTTAGTTCTGTTTTCCTCACAAGAGACTAAGATGGGTTCTCTGAGCCGCCCGGGACCAAGTGTAGCCTGCGGCCCCAGAGGCTGTCTGTCGGGTCTGAGTATATCTGTGACAGATGAGGACAAACTGCAGGCTAATCACTTCTCTCTAGGAAGGCACAGACATGTGGCAAGGAGTGAGGTAAGATAAACTGACCAGCGCAAGGAAGCAACTACCTGCCAGCGCCTGAGGTGGGGCGAACTATCTGCCGGCCGGCTGGATGGTTAGGACGAAGCTGCCTCCACCTGGGCTCAGGGCCCAGAGCTGGTGGCCCCAGGCAGGGGAGGAGAACCCGCGGACTTCCAAAGGAATGCTTGCTGCCCGCCCGCTTGTCCTGGGCGCCTCATGTGTGGGGTGGAGGTGGGCAGCTCTTATCCACCAGAGGGGGCTCAGCTGTCACTGTCCCATCCAAGACTGCCGGGAAGCAGCAGCTGCTTTCCTGACCTGCAGCAGAGGGTGCCATGGTCAGTGTCAAGCCACAGAGGGTGGACAGCACCCAATGCTTATTTCCACCAGGCATGACCCTAGCCAGCCGTGGGCACAGCCTTGAGGTTGGGGCAAGGAAAGGGAACGGCAGCGTGGCAGAGAATGTCACAGCCAGAGCCCAGCAGACTCCGTCTGGCCACACCCTCAGCATGCTGTGCCCCAGCAGATGCACAGATGGACAGATGGACAGATGTTGGGGGTGGGAGTGGGAACACCCCAAACCTGGGGGAGACAGTCGCAGCCTGCTCAGCCCCTAGCCCGGGGCTGTGACTTCCCTGCAGGGACTGAGGAAGGACACAGACAGGGCCAAGCTCCTTGCTGTGTCCTGTTCTCCCCTCTCTTACCTCAGGCTCTCCCGGAGAGGCAGTCATAGAGGCCTCTTGCAGAGGGCAGCAGAGGCCGGGTCTGGGGGCGTCGAGGAGGCGGCTCATCTGAGCACGCAGGAAGGAAGCATCAGACTCTGCCCCACCTCCCCCTCTAGTTGTGAGAACTGGGCCAGCTTTTGTTCCCACTGGCCGCTGCGTGTCCGAGCTGATGCGGGAGTGCTGAGAACTGGCCAGTAGCCTGAGGCAGCCTGGCCACCTCCACTCCCACTGCCCAGCGGGGCTCCAGTGGTGGCTCCTTCTTCCTCTTCCTGCTCCTCCAGCCTGGACTCCCAGTCCTGGGATGCTGCTGGGCCCCCCATCTTCACACTCTTCCCCCACCCCCCCCCCCCCTATAGAGCCACCTTCATTTAAAAACACTCAAAGGGACTTACTTTAGGGAGAGTAGGGAAAAAAAAAATAAAAGTAGATATGAAAAGCATTCAATAAAAATAAATAAATATGCCGCCCGGGTTTGATCCTCGGCATCCCATATAGTCCCCTGAGCACTGCCAGGAGTAATTCCTGAGTGCAGAGCCAGAAGAAACCCCTGAGCATTGCCAGTGCAACCCAAAAAAGCAAAATAAATAAATAAATAGATAGATAGATAGATAAATAAATAAATAATAAATAAAATAAAAATAAAGTAAATATCAAGGGTTGAGGACCAGAGTGATAGTCCAACGGGGAGGGTGCTTGCCTTGCCTTCAGCCAACCCTGGTTCAATCTCCAGCACCCCATATGGTCCCCTGAGCCATGCCAAGCGTGATCCCCGAGCACAGAGTCAGGAATAAGCTCTCAGCATCACTGGATGTGGCTCCCAAACCAAAAGCCAAACAAAAACTAAACAAAAGTAGATGTCAAAGACTCATACCGCCTGGTCCCCCAGATACCACCAGGTGCAGTCGCTGAGCGCAGAGCCAGAAGCAAGACCTGAGCACTGCCGGGGGTGGCCCCTAAACTAGCAGAGTAGATGTTGAAAAAGAACTGCAAAGAAGACTTCTTTGGCTTGGTTTTATTTGTGTGGTTTTTTAAATTTAATTAATTAAATTAATTTAATAAATTAATTTAATTAATTAATTAAATTTTTTTTCTTTTGGGTTGCACCATCAGGGGTTACTCCTGGCTCTGCACTCAGGAATTACTCCTGGCGGTGCTCAGGGGACCATATAGGATGCTGGGGATCGAACCCAGGCCTGCGCAGGCCGGTCGCGTGCAAGGCAAATGCCCTACCCACTGGGCTATCGCTCCCGCACCATTTTTTTAAAAGTATTTTATTTTACCACCTGTGAGATATACAATTACAAGGATGTTCATGTTTGGGTTTCAGTCATACAGTGTTCCAGAACCCATCCCTCCACCAGTGCCCATTTCCCACCACCAATGTCCCCAATTCCTCCCTGCTTCCCTCCCCTGCCTCTATGGCAGGTTATCTCTCTCTCTCTCTCTCTCTCTCTCTCTCTCTCTCTCTCTCTCTCTCTCTCTCTCTCTGTCTCTCTCTTCCTTCTGTTATACATTGTGGCTCGCAATACATACATTTAGAGGTTATCATTTGTTTGTGGTTTTGGACCTTTCCCAGCAGTGCTGAGGAGCTACCCCTCACCCAGTGCTCAGGGGTCACTTCTGGCAATTCTGGGGGCCTAGAGAGATGGGGCTGAACCCAGGCCTCCTGCAGCACAGCGCATGCTCCAGCCCTTGGTGCTGTGCCCCGGGCCTTGTGGGTCTCTGTGGTTTCATGCGGTGGCTGGAACCATTTGCCACGCCAACCCCGCAGACTTCCAGATTCCTGACTCAGTCTGTGCTGGCCCTCTGAGGCACCCGAGCCAGCAGCTGAGGGTGGTTTTCTGTCCTCTTTGGAACAGTCCCTGCCAGCGTGACCTGGTTTTCCAGGGCAGGGGTGGCACCGTTCTTGACTCTGGAAGTGGAATCCAAAATTCCCTTTTCTCTGCTAAGCTGCACAGAGTGAAGCCCTTCAAACAGGGGCAGAGAGCGCAGTCAGTGAGAGCTGAGGGGCCGCCCAAGTTTCTGCCCCAGCCTGGGAAACACCCATGCGTGCCTCTGGTCCTGTGTTTGCCGGCACCCAAAAAGCCGGCAGTGTCAGGATGGGGAGAGGGAAGAGGTCCTGGTTAGATGTGGGACCCTCAGGCCTGCCCATGCGGAGAGGCCTCCAGCAGGAGGGCTGGTTTTTACTCAGGGGTCTTTTCGGGAGCCAGTCCCTGGGCAAGGATGGACCTTCCCCTTCCCACCCTGCTGCTCCAGCAAAGTCAAATAGACATGTGAGCTGGGCTGGGAGGGGACCGTGGTCAGGAGTGCTGAGGACATGGTGGGCCAACACTGTCCTCCATCTGGGCGTGGAAGGAAGCCACAGACCCCCATCCACGCAGACCCTTGTGCGGGTCTCAGACCCTGGTGTCACCTGCTGCGCCCTGCAAAGCTG
Organism: Cryptotis parvus; assembly: GCA_021461705.1. Lineage (NCBI taxonomy): Eukaryota > Metazoa > Chordata > Mammalia > Eulipotyphla > Soricidae > Cryptotis > Cryptotis parvus. The sequence goes on along the minus strand of JAJIBD010007070.1, from coordinate 3,916 downwards.
CATACCCCTTGTACTTCAAAGCTGGCTTCCTGTTCCCTGGCCCTTTATGGGGAGCAGACTGGCCCTTCCTGCTGTCCTGTTCTCAGATACACCCAACGTTGCACCCCGTGGCTGGCCTGTCACCTTACCAACCCCAGGAGCACTTCACAAAGAGCTTAGATAAGTTAAACACAAGACCTGTGAGAACATTTCTCAGCTAACATACACAAAGAAGGTTTCTGACAGAATTGCTATGTGCAGAGTTGGCACGATCGCTAATTAATTAATACAGGGAGTTTCTCAATACCATACAGACATTCATTAATTATGTGACCCCATCCCATTCTGCTCCTTGTTCTGCTCTGCCCTAGTTGTTACTTTGTGATTTACGACTCATTCATTTATGCACAGCACCAGAATGGGTCACTCAACCTTCCTGCCTTTGGTTTCCCGCTTCTACCTCTAAAGTTTTCCACTTTAGTAATTCCACACTGGGGACACAGCAGAGGCACAGCAAGTAGGGTGTTTGCCTTGCATACGGCCCACCTGGGTTTGACCCCCAGGATCCCCTTTGGTCCCCTGAGCACTGCCAGGAGTAATTCTTGAGTGCAGAGCCAGGAGTAACCCTTGAGTTTGGAACCAGGTGTGGCCCCAAAACAAAAATACCAAAAAATAGTTCCATATCCTACATTCTGCCAAGGTGCCAATATCCTGCACTACTGTCCATTGGGCCCATTTCACCTTTTCTCCCCATCTTCTCTAACCCATTCCTAACGCCCTTGGTAACCTCAGTTACCAAGGTCTGACTCTAAGGGTATGTTCATACTGGACATGTCTGTTCTCTTGCTCCATTTCTTTATATGCCAGATGAGACAGCCTGCTATTTCTTTCTTCCTCTGACTTACTTTGCTTAGCATGACTCCTCTAGGTTCCGGTCCGTGTTGTAGCAGGAGACAAGCTTTTACCTTTTTCTTGTTCCATGTGTATTTATCATAACTTTATCCACTATCTGTCTTTGGACACTTGGGAGGTTTCCAAATCTTGGTCCTTATAAATAGTGTTGTGGCGCACATGGCGGGTATCTTCAGATTAGTATTTTAGGTATCTGTAAGTAGGGTATCTGGACTGCAAGGTTGATCTGTTTTTAATTTTGAGGGGGTGGTGCTGGGAGTGTGGGCCATAGTTTGCTATGCTCAGAGCTCAGTTCTTGCTCTGAACTCAAGGATCACTTTGGTGCTTGGAAGAACATATAAGGTGTCAGGGATCAAACCCTGGTCAGCTGTATGCAAGGCAAGTGCCTTATCCACAGTATTATCTCTCTGGTCCCATATTTTTTTTTCTTTATGGGTCACACCCATTGATGCTCAGGGGTTACTCCTGGCTCTTTGCTCAGGAATTACTCCTGGCGGTGCTTGGGGATCATATGGGATTCTGAGGATCAAACCAGGGTCAGCCACGTGCAGGCAAACGCCCTACCCGCTGTACTGTACTATTGCTCCGGCCCCCCCCCCCCATATTTTTAATCTTTGAGAAATAGTTATGTTGTTTTCCAAAAGCACTGGACCACTTTACATTCCCACCAACTGTGAACGAGGGTTTCTTTCTCTCTGAATCTCTTTCTTCTCCAGCATTCGCTCCAATAAGCCATTCTCACAGATGTGAAATGGTATCCCATTATTGTTTTGATTTGCAGTACCCAATAATAACTGATAATGTTCATTTTTAGATATAGATACTGTATATATATCTTGTGTGTAGCTCCATGCCAGCTACCCCGGAAGAGAGACCCACACCAGACCCACAGCTCCATCAGCGTGGCCGCTCCGTCTGCACGTGGCCGCCTCCGTGGCCGCGGCAATATTCTTAGATAGTACTAGATTTTAGGATCAGGTCCTTCCCAGGATCTTTCACATTTATACACTGTATACGTTCTAGGCAGGTTCTAGCTGATACCTGTCGGGGAACGCTGCCGGGTCCCCGACAGTGTGGGGACAGAAGTTCTCTTCTACCTCCGAGGACGCCGGGAGAACAGATGAAAACTCACGAGTCCGGCGCATTTCCAAAAAGGCTTTTAATAGTACAAAAGCTCTTCCACAGCACTCCAATATAATGAACAAACTCTAGCTCTGGTCCGAACTTAAACCATACAAAAGAGCCTAAGTCTCCCACCAAAGAGAGAGGATCTCACCCGAGCTGAGTCCTGTCCAGAAGGAGCAAAAGGCCAAAGAGCAAAAGCCAAAAGCCAAAAGCCGAGGCCGAGGAGCCAAAGCCGAAAGCTAAAAGGCCCAAAAGGCAAAGATGAAGGGGGCCTCAAGTCAGCCCCCTTATATACACCAAAGTAATCCAATCGGGAGGGGCATGTCAACAAAGAACTCTAAACAGAGTGTAGTGCCACACCTTATTGCAGGTATAAACAAAGGTTATGCCAAGGACTAAGGAGATTATCTCTTATGTAAAACACTGGAGAGAGAGAGAGCTGATATAAAGTAATACATCTTAACTTCATGAGCTTCATGTAATCTAGATGGTACCCACAAGGTCCTTCTTATTATTATCTGCACCAGGGTGATTCTGAGTATCTTGTTCTCCCTGTACTGAAAGGGTCACACTCGCCTGCTTAGAGCAAACTAGTATGATCCTTTCTATAGTCTTCCCTATAGTCTCAGCGTAGCCAGGGTGGTAGTCTCCTGGTAAATTCTAACTGTCCCATGCTGGGTGCAGTGGGTATAAAGAGGAGCTGTACCCAATCTAGAAAACAGAAGTCTTAGTAGATGTATAAGTTAGAAGTTATTCAATCAAGGTGACTTCTGTAAGTGCCACACCCTCTAGCAGTGTTTACATAGAAGAGAAGTCTCATTAGAATGAACCTTGACTTAAGTAGATTAAGCTGGGAGTGGGCAAAACAACAAAACTCCCAGAATAGCTAAACCTGTCCTCCAACAGATACCCATCATCCCTGTAAGCCTAGCAAGAAGCCAGAACATCCCACACATCATGAGGTCAGTCTATCTCAACATCCAAACTCCACAGTTCCTCAGAACTGCACCCAAGAGAAAGCCTGAGTTTTCCCTTTAAGTTTCATCAGTAAATGCTTGAAATGAGAGCCTTCTACTTAAAGTATACCACCTACATGGCAGAGCCTGGCAAGCTACCCGTGTTTTATTCGATATGCCAAGAACCAGTAACAATATGGACCTCATTCCCATGACCTGAAGGAATGGTTTGAGGTTCTTCCTGTCCCTGGAGCAAGCAGATGTCCTTTGGCTACACTTGCTTACGACAGGACTATGAAGATGTTACTGGTACCCGCTTGAGCAAATCAGTGAACAACGGGAAGACAAGTAATACAAGACAAGTGAAGTGATATTTATGTGTGATATTTGTTTCATTCAGTAGGATGCATTTTGTTTTAATTATTTAAAAATTTTTTAAAAATATTTTTTGCCTTTTGGGTCACATCAACAATGCTCAGAGGTTGCTCTGGCCCTGTCTGTACTCAGGAATTATGCCTGGTGGTGCTCAGAGGACTATATGTGATGCCAGGGATTGAACCCGGGTTGGCTTGCAAAGGCAAATGCCCTACTTACAATGCTATTGCTCCAGCCTCTTTAATGATTTTTTTTCCCAGCTGTGCAGAAACATTTTAGTTTGATGTCAACCCATTTGTTTATGATTTCTTTTGTTTTCCTTGCTGATAGAACCAAATCTCCAAAGTCCCTTTGGCGATAATATCATGAATTATTTTGCCCCATGTTTTCTTGATGCAATTATCGTTTGAGGGCTGACATCCAAATCTACATTAGAAGTAGTTGTTTTTGTGCATGGTGTGAGATAATGATCTCACATTATCTCTTCCTTCCCTCCTTCCCTCCTTCCCTCTTTCCCTCCTTCCCTCCTTCCCTCCTTCCTTCCTTCCTTCCTTCCTTCCTTCCTTCCT
>JAJIBD010007069.1:0-55111 GCA_021461705.1 Cryptotis parvus | reverse complement strand
GTACTCTATAAAAGGAGCTTAGTGCAAGTGTCAGAGGCATATAGAAGGCCATGGGCATTCTGCCATGAGAAGAATCGTTTGGCCACAGGTCCCCCTCCCCCATATCTGCCAGTTAATAGTCTCAAAAACATATTTTGAAAAATACTGACTCACTAGTTTAGGAGGTAAATTTATCTATGTATATCTTAGATTTATCTATGTATATCTTATATGATGATCCTATTCTGTAAGACATTATAGCAATGAAATGTGAGCATACTAAGCAGTCATTTTTTTTTTTAAAATCAAATGATGTGTCAAGACATGCTCAAATTATAGCAGAAGTTAATTATGAGGTTAACACAACACTTAAGAGATTTCTTGGACAATCATATTTACCACAAAAGCTTACATATTTGTGTCTATTTATTGAAGTGATTATCTACTCATATTCAATTTATCTCCAATTTTCAGGATAAGTGATTAAGTAAACAAAGAATAATTCTTTTTTTCATTGATGTCCTATTTCATAAATAACAGTTAATTTATTATTCTGGAGGAAAACCTAGAATTCTTGAACAATGACATGCAAAATGTATAACTCAAATGATCGATTTTAGCATTTCTATTTGACAGGTTACTTTCATCAAAACGTCCCCATTAGCTTTCCCAATAGTGCATGTAAATTATGCCAGGCTTCTGCCACCATAAGAAACTTACGGCAAAGAGGAAAAAGGATGTCAAATATAGAACTGCTAAAATTCTTGGATGCCACTTGGTTTAAATGATCTGATATCTGTTCATTCTCACTCAAATGGGTTTTTATACTCACACCACAGATTCCATAAGCTATCTGTTTTACATTAACCATTTAAGAAGTTTACTTTGTCTTAACCACTACACTAATTTGTGTGATTTTTCACTTTATAAAAACTGGTTACTGTGTCCTGAAAGTAAAAGTCTTACTTGAATGCTGGCTTAGTAATCAAATCTCTAAAACGATAAGGCAGGGGGGCCAGAGCAACCGGGTAAGCATAAGTTTCAAACACATGGGGTACAGGTTCAATTCTGGGCATCACCTGGTGGGCACCATTGGGAGGTGGCCGCAGAGAACAAAGCCTAGAGCAGACTATGTAGACCAACAGGTGTGCTCTAAAAACAAAGCGATGTGATGTGGGAATTTGCATTAGAATACGAGGTTGAAAATACTCAGGAGAATCAGCCAGCTCTTCCCCTATGCGAAATCACAGGCATCAGTATTTCCCTGTGCACTTAGAAAGCTCACACAGCATCCACTGCATTTGTGGTTGCAGGAGCACTTCAGTTAGTTTTCCCTTGCTTCCCTCCAGACCCAGCCCACCAAAACTGTGTGATAATCTAGACATACTTGAAGTAGAGACACAGGTTTGGCAGTGATGCAACTCAACCATGGGTTGAACAAGTGACCAGAAGATACAGAACTGCCAATCCAGTAGCCCAGCTGGAATGCCTGTTGAGCAGGAGTTATAGTACAGTGGAAAGGGCATTTGCCTTGCAAAAGTGACCCTGGTTCTATCCCAGGCATACCATATGTTCCCTTGAGCACCGCTAGGAATAATTCCTGAGTGCAGAACCATGAGTAACCCCTAAGCATTGCTGGTTGTGACTCAAAAAAGCCAAAAAATAATAAAAAAAAAAGAAGAAAACTCTTAAACCTGACATCAATCCTCAGAGAACCCTCAAATTCATAAGGAAAGAAAAGGATGAGCAGAGCGATAGTTAGACATCGTGGAAGACTCAGATTACTGATTTCATTTGGACCCAGAAACTGTTAGTGAACTTCCCAAATGATCCCTTTCTAAACTGATAAAGATAGGTAGCTAGATAGATATGACTTTGGCAGAACATAAATTGTTCCTCTGCTATTAAAAACATTGACTAAGTGGCTATGATCCCTGTTTTATGAGTTTCTGATGAAATTCATCACCTCTGTAATTCTTCTTTTAACTACTGGATCCCTTTTAATAACTCAAGCCTAGGACCAAATTTTTTATTGTTTTTATACAATTTAACAAAATATATAAAAACATCTGGTTTTATAATTAGAGTTATTCTTAATTTTATTCACTTAAAAGGTAAATGATAAATTGGTTTTCCAGTTAAATGTAAGAACCAAAGGTATCTGGGTAATCTCAAGTTAACATCAAGTTTTAATTAATATTAAAGCATTTCCAACACAAACTTTTATTTTCTGTAGGACTAATCAAGGAATTATGACAATACACACTAAATTTAGCCTTAAAAAATCAAACTGATTCGTATCAAACACATAATGAAAGATTATCTGAGATATTTTTATGAATGGAGTTAATGAAGCATTTTTTGTATGCTACAGAAACATTTTTAATTGAACTACTTTAAAAACTATTAAAGGAAAAGTTACTTTTGATAACTTGTGTGTTTCTTCTGAGAAAATACAAACAAGGTGAAAGAGGCACAAAACAAGAAACACAAAGAAAAATTGAAGAGTGACAGAAATCCCAGACGCTAAATGAAAAAAGCAGCACCCAGTGAGGCAGAGCCTGGGAAAGACAGAAAAAACACACATATACACACACACACACACACACAATGTGTTGAAAAGTTCATTAAATCAGGTCATTTTCCCGTCAGGAAGAATCATAAGGGTGGTTTAATCTAGAAAAATCATTTAAACTAGCTAAAATGAATTGTTTTACTTTAAATATTTTCCCTCCACCCTTCTGGGTAAGTGACATGTTCAGCAGAAAAATATGAGTAACTTCTTTATCAATTAGTTATTTTTAATATGTTAGCCACAATTTCTGTATCACTGAAAAACATTTATTTTAGAGGGTAAGCCAAGTTTTAAGATGAATATTTCTAAGAGAAGCCATACAATGGTTATCATGATAATTTCTTAGAATAAAAAATGCAGTAATTATTGTTAAAGATGTAACCACAAATCTGATTCATTGGATTAATAAACTATTTCCCATATATTTTAAGCACTTTGATGGCTAACATCTACAGTAAGGGAGAAAGGCCATCTTATTGCCCTATCTCAAATTCTACCCCTGAGTATTATGCTATGATATGGCGCAGTTATCCAAGACCACTGCATCCCACAATGGGGCATAATTACTGTAGCCAAGGAGAAAAATTTCAACTGCACACACTATTAAACATATAAGATTGTGTGGCAGGTTTGAAAAAAAAGCAGAATAAAGAATTTTAAACATATTCTCACATTTACATTTAGAAATGAAAACAAATATACTTTAGAAGTGTTGCTAATACTAATTAAAAATCATAGAGAATGAAAGTATTCATCATATGAAAAGGAGATAGGGCAGTGCCGAAAATGAGACCTATATACTTTTCCTTAAGTATATTAGACAGTTTTACATTTAATTCCTGTGCTATAATTCAAATATTATCTAAGCTTTCCAGTTAGTATTAAAATTGAGATCTACCATATAATGTATGTTATTGCCTTATAAAATGGAAAATACTGCCTTATGAAAATGTGATATATATTAAACTGTGTTTAAAGTCTATATATCTTCCTGGCTGGAGAATTCTAACCACTTTCTATGGGTGATTACTTTGCATATTAATGAAGTAACTCATAGTGGTATAATAAAATATTTAAAAAAATAGAATTATAGATATAACATATATAATGAAATAAATACTCAATATAAGGAAATTCCCATACTCAATTTCTCATACTCATTTTTTGTGATATTTGCTATTCATACATGTTACTTCTGTATTTTTTCACATCAGCATTTCTAAAACTCCTAGGATACCTTACTTTTAAAAAATGTAGAGAAAGAGAGAAACAAACCGCATTAACAAGTTCATCAAACCAGAGCATTTCCTTAGAAAATGTATTAGCTATGGTGTTAAAATGATAGTATATTCTTGAAAGTAGGAAAGATAGTTTTACCTTCTAAGTCAAGCAAAGAGGCAGAGAAGTAGAAATCATTCACAGTAAAATCTGTTAGGATGGATAGATTATTAAAAGGATCCAAACACATATGATCATGTCCCCCCCAAATAATAATAATGAAAATGTCAAACAGCCCCTCGCCTTGGTTTCTTCTCCAAAAATGGCAGAATCACAAAGGAGTTACTAAGGATAGGGAATTAAGAAAAAGGGTGACTATGATTTAAATAAGCACGTCTGTCTTTATTTCACTTTCAATTTTCAACATTAGTATGGATAACTTATAAAAATTTTATATTTCCCTTAGAGTTAATATCATGTGAAAAATGATCAACTTTGCTTTAAAAATTAAAGTGTGAAACCCTTTAAAAAAAAATAAAAATTTTACTACTGAAATTAAGGAAATATTACTAAAGCAAATTAAGATTATACATTGAAATGTGACATAAGCTTTCAATGCAAGAACAAACAGAAAAGATTTATAAAAAGTTCTTCATATGTCCATGATCATCATCCTAGAAAATGAGTTAGGCTGCAAATTTAAATAAAATGAACTTACATTACAATGATGTGCTTAAAGGAAAAGCAATGCATTTAAATTTTTACTGTATAATTGTATCCATGTAGAATAATGAAGTATTTTACCAAGAGATATTAAGGTATTTCATTAGAGGATCACCATTAGGTCATTAAGTTTGGTTGCCATGAAAATGGAAATATTTAGTCAGATGTATTTTTAAAATTGTTCTCATTCTTACATATCAACTATTTCTCCAAAGAAGCTAGGTATAATTACTATTGGTTAAAGAGTGAAGAATGAGGGGGCCAGAGTGATAGCACAGTGGGTAGGGCGTTTGCCTTGCACGCAGCAGACCAGGGTTTGATCCCCAGCATCCCATATGGTCCCCTGAGCACTGCCAGGAGTAATTTCTTGAGCAAAGAGCCAGAGTAACCCCTGAGCATCGCCAGGTGTGACCCTCCTCCCCCCAAAAAAGAGTCAAGAATGAATTTATAGAGTAACCAATTACAAAGACTCTAACATTCCTTCCAAATTCTAAGAAATGCATCCTAAATGTTTCACCAACAGAACATCTCATGAAATGCTTCTGCACAACACTGAGTGAAGGAGCAAGCGTTAGATAGGATCACTGTTAGAAAAGAAAGAAAAAGATGTGATGAAGAGATATCAGAAAAGATTACTCAAGCATTCAAATACCCACATGGAATCGTGGTTACAATGAAGATGTCAGTAAAACTGCAAAGCAAACTGAATTTAGTCCCCAATGACGTTAAATCCATTTTGTGGAGGTGGGTGGAGAAGGGAGGGATCACAGCCTTATTGGGTGGTTCATGTGATGCCAGTGACGAAACCACTTGAGCCGTATCCCAGGTCCCTGATTTTTTTTTTTTTTTTGCTTTTTTGGGTCATACCCGGTAATTCTCAGGGGTTACTCCTGGTTCTGTACTAGGGGAATTACTCCTGGCAGTGCTCGGGGACCACATGGGGTGCCAGGGATTGAACCTGGGTCGACTGCATGCAAGGCAAATGCCCTACCTGCTGGACTATTGCTCCGGCCCCCAGGTCCCTGATTTCTTGGGTTTTTCTCTTCTTGTTCTCTGCTAATAGCCCTCCTGTGGGTCACACTGCTCCCTGCACCAACATAGCTCTCCCCACTCCAACTTGGCTTTAACCTTTCTATAGCCTCCAACTTCTCAGTCAAGTTTCCATGTTCTGAAGTTAAGGATATGGGTATGGTAGGAAAGATAGTTGCTTCTGTTTAAATTCCAGTTTTAAATAGCTGTAGTAAGTTACTGAGCTGAATCATACAACTTTTGGATCGATAAATGCCAAACTTTAAAGTTTTCTTTATAGCACAACCATATAAAGCTCATATATGAGCATGAGTTCTCAAGTCAGGAGCGATTCATTGTATTTACACATAGTATATCCCATTTAAAAAAACTTGTAATGGATTTAGACAAGGGAATTGAGAAGTTTGAGTGGGGAATGTTTGAAGAAATAGCACCAGTTTGGGTAACTCTTTGGGTTAGTGGGCGTTTTTGAAAAAATTAAGTGACTATAGTATATATATTTTAGCTGTACTGTGCAGATACTCTTGGCATTTATCTATAAAAATACTTTATGTCTTTGTGTATCCTGTATCTTTGACCTATTCCTCTCTCCTATATCTTCCCCAACTCTGAGTCAAAGGCAAGGTGTTAAACAGTTACTGCTGAAGCATTTTGAACAAATATCCTTTCTTAATTTCCTATCCATTTCAAAGAAGAAATCAGTCTTGAGCATTGTATTTTAATGTAGGTGTGATATGGTGAAACTTGAGTCTCAGCATTATCAGAAATGTCCTATTTGTTAAATTCGTTTTTTCAGAATGTTCTACTGGACTTCACTTCAACATTTGAAGAATTATGTTATCCCTTTAAATGTTCTCATCGACAATTTTTAATTTTACCGTTAGTTCTGTATTTTACCAGATTATCTTGACAGCTCATCTTTATCAGGCCGTTTTCCAAATACAAACATGCACATATTTCCAAAATGCTAATAATGTTCCTTTACGCTTCTCAGTGATTTTTATCTAAGCCCTTAACTTCACCTTCCACTTCAATGTTGAAGGCTACTAACCTTAGTCTCTTTCTTGTAAACTTCTGACTTGCATTTCCAGTTGTCTCCATGACACCCCCAAATGACAGGGATATCACTTAGCTGATATCCCTGTCAGTGAAATCGGGATATCATTGACAGGGATAACACTTAGCTTCTCCAAACCAAGTTAAAAATTACTTCAACCTCTTCTTTCATAGTGCTATCAATGAACATGTATAAACTATTGCTTTGTGCACTGCCTTGCCATATTTGGAGTATCACTGAACTCTACCAATCCTAAATTCTTTACTTGATCTTGGGGTTGGTGTGATAGTCCAGCAGGGAGGGCATTTGCCTTGCACACAGCCAACCCTGGTTTGATTCCCCAGCATCTCACATGGTCCCCCAAACATGGCCAGGAGTAATTCCTGAGTGCAAAGCCAGGAATAACCCCTGAGCATTGCTGGGTGTGACCCAAAAAACAAAAACAAAAACAAACAAATAAAAAAACTAAATTCTGTACTTGATCTTTCTAAGTTTCTTTTCTTTCCAGTTTTTTCTCTATTCATACCTGGTGGTGCTCAGGGCTTAGTCCTGGCTCTGTGCTCAGGAATCACTCCTAATGGGCTCAGAGGACATATGTGGTGCTAGGGATAGAACCCAGGCCGGCTGTTTGTAAGACCAGCCCCTTTTCTACTTTACTATTACCCAGCCCTAGATCTTTCTTGTTTTTTTTAAATCACAGCTTCAGACCCAAACTTCCCTCCTCGGTTTTCTCACTTATCTCTTGGAGCTGTCTCTTTGGGCTCTGAAGGTACAGGGCCATTTGGAAGGAAATTGGCTCTTAATTACTTGCATCATGTTAAGTAAAACTTCCTGTTAGTATATATTTAGTAACATTTGGCCAATATGTTAAAATTGATTTCATTTTCAATCACTTAGAGTCAGACTTGAGATACCACTTACATGTTAACATTCAACTGTACAGAGGGACTGGAGTGATAGCCCAGAGGGTAAGGCATTTGCCTTGCATGCGGCCGGCCCATGCTGGCCTGGGTTCGATCTCTGGCATCCCATAAGGTCCCCGAGCACCGCCAGGAGTAATTCCTGAGTGCAGAGCCAGAAGAAACCCCTGAGCATCGCCGGGTGTGACCCAAAAAGCAAAGAAAAAAAAGTCTCTCTCTGGGCCAGAGCGATGGCCCAGCAGGTAGGGCATTTTCCTGCATTGCGGCCAGCCCGGGTTTGATCCCCGGCCTCCCATATGGTCCCCCGCCAGGCGTGATTCCTGAGTGTAGAGCCAGGAGAAACCCCTGGGTGTGACCCCCAAAAGCAAAAAAAAAAATTCAACTGTACAGAGATGTCAAATTCTATGACATTTGACAAGCGTAAATGGTCACACAATTTCACACAAAGAAGACACAGAGAACTACTATCTCCTCTAAAGTCTGCCGAGGCTGCCTTATAGTCACTATTCTGCCTGGCAGTGAAGGTACCACTGATCAGATTTATGTCTAGCTTTCACTTCTTTTTTTCCAGTAATGCTTTTATTTTTTGTTTTGGTGGCTTGGGGGCCACATTTGTGAGTCAAGATCTTACTGTAGTCTGTGTGCTCAGGAATTGCTCCTGGTAGTATTCATTGAACCACACGTGGCACCAAGGATAGAACCAGGAACAGCCAGGTGCAAAATGAGCATAACTTTACCCCTATACTATCTCTCGGGGCCCCCATATTTTACCTGAATTAGGCATAGGAAAACTTATAGTGACATAGCTTCAAAAAGTAGGTAGAATCTGGAATTCTGGAACATAACACTAAGGTTCCTGCACAAACAGTTCTTAATACTGGGAGTTATGCTAAGAAGGGCACATAGAAAGTTTATGTCAATGAACCCAAGTGCATGTTACAGGCTTTAGTGCCTGCTCATTGACCTTACTAGAATATTTGTTTTCCCTAAAGCTGCAGAATATTCCATTATGTGGATGTACCATGATTAGCCCTAAATATCTGTATTGCAAGCCACAATGCATATCTTGAGACATGAGAGAGTCAGAGGAGAGAGAGAGACACAGAGAGAGAGAGAGAGAGAGAGAGAGAGAGAGAATAGGCAAAGTGCCTGCCACAGAGGCAGGCTGGGGGAGGGGAGGGGAAATGGGACATTGGTGGTAGGAAATGGCACTGGTGGAGGGATGGGTGCTGGAACACTGTATGACTGAATCCTAATCATAAACAGTTTTGTAATTGTGTATTTCACGGTAGTATAAAAATTTTTAAAATAAATTTAAAAAAGAAAATTTGTAATATCACCACTAGTGTAGGTGCCCAAGACTGCTCCCCTTCTCCCCCCATCTCTCTAGTCTTCCAGATACATTATAACCTAATATAAATTCTTTTAGAAATGATGTTTAATAGAGCAATATAAATGCTAACTCATCCTCATAACTACCATCCAGGCCTAAACTTTATCCATTCAATAATCTGCATGACTTAAATAATAAATGTATACTATTCTTCAAACAAATGAATTTTTAGGATGTAGAATACCTTTTTTTATCATCAGAAAGAATTTAAAAGATGACCTTTCTTTTATATAAATCATTCATGTTATATGATAGATGCTATTATATTAAGTAGAGAATGATTTTACTCTAACACAAAAAAATTAGAAGATTATTTGGCTTTTTAAATTTTATTCCAATATCACTGCTTTAGATTTATACACCATAATAAGCAATATTATTACCAACATATTTAATAGGGAATTGGTTATGATTCTGAATACAAAATATGTTTTGGATTAAAATATTTAAAGAAGGAATTTGAGTAATTTGTAATCTGTATTAAAACATCCTTTGGCCACCCATCAGATATTTTATTAAGGATTTCTCTAACATTTAAAACCCTTCAGCGAGAGAGAGAGGGAGAGAGAGAAAGACAGAGACAGAGAGAGTGAGAGAAAAGAGGAAAAAGTGCCTGCCATAGAGGCAGGCTGGGGGAGAGGGGGAGGGAATCGGGGACATTGCTGGTGGGAAATGGGCACTGGTGGAGGGACAGGTGCTGGAACACTGTATGACTGAAACCCAATCATGAATATCTTTGTAATTGTATATCTCACTGTGGTATAATAAAATAAAATATAAAAAATTTAAATAAATAAAACCCTTCAATCTTATAAAAGCTGTTGCTCAAGCCTTGGGGTTTCCCCTCACTCTTGACATTTGTTGGCTCCTAAAATGGAAACCCTCTCTTTTTAACTAGCCATTTGTTTCTCTTCTGTTGACTGAAAGCACGTGTGCAGAAACATAAGCGATCAACCTCTGATTTTCAGTCCATTTTTCTGCTAGAGTTTTGCAGACTATATGATAAACCTGACAAGGTGACTCAGATGTCAGGCTCTTTGTAAGTTTCTGAGTGCAAACATGTTCCTCAAACCATTATTTGCAATTTGTGCTGATTCTGATGTTCTGAAGTTTCTATCTGCCATGTGGCCATCCAGTCTTTTGAGACTTCTTTTTCTTCTTATAAAGTCTTTGTTTCATTAAAACACAAAATACCCCACAGTAATTTAATTAAGAGTGAATTTGTGTTTGACAGAAAGTATCAGTTAAGGAGCCAAAGCCACATCCCTAATGTGACTAAGCAGCAGACCCTGTATTAGGATTTCGGCCTTGGATTAGGCGTAAGGCTCAGAGTGCCCTTGTTGCTGCTGTTTTCTTTCACCTTTGTTTCCACAGGAAGGAGGAAGTTGAGCGCAGATTCAGCAGTGATGCTACCTGGGCCTGTGTGTCAACTATCTCCCAAATGAACACAAGGTATCCGTAATGCAAATAAAGAGATTCTGAGTATGTCATAAAAGACATACTCTCTTTGCCTCAAACATTAGGGCTTTAATAAGCTGCTTCAAAATTCTATAGTTTTGTTTTGGTTTTTTTTTTTTTTTTTTTGCTTTTTTGGGTCACACCGGCGGTGCTCAGGGGTTACTCCTGGCTCTGCACTCAGAAATTACTCCTGGCGGTACTCGGGGGACCATATGGGATGACAGGGATCGAACCTGGGCCGGCACTGGCCGGCCGCATGCAAGGCAAATGCCCTACCGCTGGGCTATCGCTCTGGCCCTATAGATTTTTTTTTAATCCAAAAATATTTATTTATTTAAAAAATTTATACTACTGTGAGATATACAATTAAAAAAATGTTCATGTTTGGGTTTCAGTCATACAGTGCTACAGCACCCGTCCCTCCACCAGTGCCCATTTCCCACCACCAATGTTCCCTGATTCCCTCCCCAGCCTGCCTCTATGGCAGGCACTTTACCTCTTCTTCTCTCTCTCTCTCTCTCTCTCTCTCTCTCTCTCTCTCTCTCTCTCTCTCTCTCCTCTTTCTCTTACACATTGTTGCTTGCAATACATATATTTAGAGGTTATCATGTATATCCCTTTGCCTACATCCTTTTAAATAAATCTTATAAAATTATAAAAGATCCTCTCTTAAGTAGGTTACTAAGTACCAGAGAAAACTTATGGGGACTTTACATAATTAAATGGACTAAGTTCAAAACGCTGGTCGTAGGGGAAGTCACACCCAGCAGTGCTCACGGAATAATTCTGGCAGGTCTCAGGGAACCAAATCTGGTAACAGAGACTGAACTGTGGCATCCAAGGCAAGCACCCAATGCCCTATGCTATTTTTTCTAGTTCCTTACCTGAAATCTCAAGGCAAAGAGAGGCAATGTTCAAGATCACCCAGTGCGTGAGTGGTGGCGCTGACCAAGCAGTGATATCTGGGGGTATGGCTTCAGTTCTCCTTCTCACCTTTCTGAAGGGATAAGTAATTTCCCCAAAGCTGAAATTTTGGGAGAGAAACCCCAAACAGTCAAGGTGAACAACAGCTTAGTTAAAATGGAATGTTATTTTACTGTTAAAATGGAATGTTTTTACTTCCACCCACAGCAGAGCCTGGCAAGGTACTCCTGTCGTATTTGATATGCCAATATCAGAAACAATTATAGACCTCATTCCCATGACCTGATGGAATGATTTGAGGCTCTTTATGTTCCTGGAGTGAGCAGATGCCCTTGTTCTACACTACCATGTGACAGGATATATGGAGATGTTACTGGTGCCCGCTCGAGCAAATCGATGAACAACGGGAAAACAAGTGATACAAATTATTTTACTGAGCTCTCATAATTAGCATGTTTATAATTCAGCAATAGTATTTTAAATCGAGTATGTATTTCATAGTGGTAGGAGGTAGATTTTATTGACATAAGGAATATTTTAAATGCATTTCAAATCCCCATTTGAAATCAAACAGCAGAAATATAATGACATTAAATCATGTATCTAGGAACACCCAGTTTAATAGCGGGACCAAAGCTTAGACCATTTCCCTGCTCCTATCTTAGTTGACTTACCATTTCCCCTCTACCACCCCACACGGGGAGAAAGTCAGACTCTGTGTGTTACATGTTTGAGTAATCCTGCTATTTTAAATTCCAGGAAGTTTTAACTGTCTTCTTATATTTGAGTATTTACATTCTTTAGATAATTAAGAACTTTATCAATAAAAGTCCCTTCCATCTGTCATGGAAGGACAGATGATGATAGTTTTTTAAAAAATATTTTATTTTACCACCATGAGATATACAATTACAAAAGATGTTCATGTTTGGGTTTCGGTCACACAGTGTTCCAGCACCCATCTCTCCACCAGTGCCCGTTTCCCACCACCAATGTCCCCGAGTCCCTCCCCACCCCAGCCTACCTCTATGGCAGGTTTTTTTATCTCTTCTCTCTCTCTCTCTCTCTCTCTCTCTCTCTCTCTCTCTCTCTCTCTCTCCCTTCTCTTACACATTGTGGATCGCAATACATACATTTAGAGATTATCATGTGTATCTTTTTGCTTATATTCAATGCTCAGTTCTAGACTGGTATTATCATTTTCGACATTAGCACACTGTTCCCTTCTCTGTTAGATGTGATGTTTTTTTTTGAACAGACATTTAATTTGAGATTTTTCTTGGTTTGGTACCACAGTACCCCTTAATAAGATGTTAAGCTGAAATGTAACATATTCCTCTTAGCTACAGTATCTCTTAAAATACTGAAGTTTCAAGCACAGGACAGACAGAGCAGAAGTGCCATGACTCCTTCCTTATTGAAGGGAAGGAGTCACGTTTTCTAGTAGGGTTTCAGTGTGTTAGGGCAATGGCTTCTAGGGTGGAGTGGAATGTGAGAAATTGTGCCTTATGTGTTCATAAATAACAGTTATTTTATTTAAAATTGTCTAAATAAAAGATTTAATTAATATACAGAAATTACCTACAAAATGGGTAGGATGCAATGATAATGCTAACAAATCCTTAATTGAAAGATGTTGGAAACATTCAAGAGCAGTTTATATGTATGTTTCTTTCACTTGTATCACTTGTTTCCTGTTGTTCATCGATTTGTTTGAGGACACCAGTAACATCCCCATATGTCCTGTTGCAAGCAAGTGTAGCCCAAGGGCATCAGCTTGCTCCAGTAACAGGAAGAGCCTCAAACCATTCCTTCAGGTCATGGGAATGAGGTCCATAATTGTTATTGGTTTTTGGCATATCAAATAAAACATTTTGATGTTTCTTTACAGGTGTATATATTATACATGTAAAAAATTTCCCTCCAATGATTGTTTCTTTTCTGTACTTTTCGGACATAATACAAAAATGAAATACCTAAGAATTTTCACAGCACTCAACAGGGCGTATATGCCAAGGAGAGCAGAGCAGACAGAATGAAGTATAGGTTTGGAACAGTATAAACCACTGGACAGCACTTAGAGTAATCAGAGGAATGAAAGAGGAGAAACAATTGCATGATAAAGAGTATTGCCATGTATTCATTTTGAACATTTCCCTATTAGAAAGTTTAGTAATTTTATTAAGAATGATAGAATGCTAATGGTAATTATTTCTGTGGTAATTATTTATGTATCAGATATAATAAATATAAAATCTAATATATAAATATACATAGTTTATATTTATATAATATTTATATTTTTATATAAATAAATATATCATATAATACATATTCAATAATTATTTTCTGTAGTAATTATTTCTATATATCATATATAATAAATATTTCAAATATATATAAGTATAATGTATACTTTACACAAAAATAATTGTTACATATCTAAAAATTTAAATATAAATTTAAAACATAAGAATGATTAGAGTTACAAAACAAAGTAAGTATTAATTGTTCGCAAATGTAGCTTTAATTAATATGTGTTTGAATCTGTTCAAATTGAATGACTACATTTTGGAAATTAACATTAGTACTAGATGGATCAGCAAACTATCTAAAATACTACTTAAAATAATTATTGAATCACCATGAATTACAAAGGGACATAATTTTTTAAAATTCTTGGCAAACCATCAGAATAAAACAATTAGTTAATAATAGCCTCATAATCTCATTTATATAAGTCATTAGTAAGAATCATGGCTGACAAACACCTGTTTGTGAATTCACCCTATGAATGAAACTGATTATCTGAGCACTAAGATTAGTCATGCAGATATGAAGAAATCTGAAGTTTTGTGTGGTGGGAACTTGAATCAAAGTAAGAGTTGTTCTTTGATGAAATTCTCCAAATAGGTTCTCCCCACCCCCTGCGGACCTCCACACACACACAATGTGTTGGACTCTCAGGCAGTGTCTAAGAGACCCAGGGGTCAATCCTGGCAATCCTTGGTCAATCAGATCCCTGTATGTGGCACTGCTCTGGGTACCCTGTGGTGTCAGGGAGTACTGGAGCACTCTGCTTGTGCTAGGGAGTATCTAAGACTCTACTGGCCGTGCTTGGAGTCCCTGCAGTGTCAGTGATAATACATCGATCATGAAAAAAGCAAACTATGTGTCCCCAACCCTTATATTGTCCCCCTGATCCCAAATAGTTCCTTTAGAGCCTGGCAACCTACCCGTGTCATATTTGATATGCCAAAACCCAGTAACAATTATAGACCTCATTCCCATGATCTGAAGGAATGGTCTGAGGTTCTTAAGCGTTCCTGGAGCAAGCAGATGCCCTTGGGCTACACTAGCATGTGACAGGATGTATGGAGATGTTCCAGTGCCTGCTCGAGCAAATCAATAAACAATGAATGGGAAGACAAGTGATACAAGTGAAGTGATTTTTTTTAAAAACCTGGTCACATAAATTTTTATAAGAATGAGAAGAATCGAGCTCACAACACGTGCTACTTCTCATTTAAGAGAAATGTGATCATGAATGGCAGAGGTTAAAATCTGGGAACTGACATCAGATCTGATACAACAATTCTACTTCTTGGCATCTACCCTAAGGGTCCTAAAATTATTCCAAAAAGTCATCTAGGCTATGTTCACTGCTGCATTAGTCACACTAGCAAAATCTGAAACAACTCCAGTTTCCAAGAACAGATGAAAAAGCTGGTGTGTGTATACAAGAGAATACTACTCTGTGTGATGGTCAGATCATGCTGTTTATGGCTGCAGAGGTGAATCGATCAGGATGAGCCTAGGTGAGTCAGAAGGGGAAGACAAAAATTGACCTCTTGGATCTCATTTGAAATACAAAGAAGCATAGTAAGAGAATAACAAATGGCCAAAGACAAGAGAAACTGACAACTGGTTTACACAACTGAGCTTACCACAGAGAGTGGTGGGGAAACACTAAGACAACAGTTTGCAGGATTTGAACATCCTGCTGGTGAGAGAACTGTGGGAACACTGTGCATGAAATGCCATCACTAACAGTACTGCAAATCACAGTATCTCCAACAAAAGTGTTTAATACTTGATGGTGCATTGCTTCAAAGGGTTTGATCAAAACGTCCCTCCATCACCTGGAATGATGTCGCCCTGACTACACTGGGGTTTACTAATAATACAAATGAAGGCTGTATATCTGATATGCAAATGGACTTTAATAGTCAGGGAAATGATTAGCCTTATAGAATTATTTTTCCATCACATTAGATTGAAATGTTAACAAGTGTGGTTAATGAAGAAAAACCACCAACAAAAATTCATTAGAGGTTTGAATTAAAAGGTTTGCAATATTGATTATATTTTATTTGCCATAAGGTCCCACTTTTTGAAAGCCTTCGTCATTTGTTAAATGTGTGAAATCCATTTGAACTGTTATAATAGTTACTACTTTCTCTTCTAAAATGATTTCAGAACCATTTTTCATTCTGAAATCATTTTTCATTCTGAAACGATTTCAGAATCACTTTCTCTGGAGCCCTTATTACCTCTGCTATCACTCTTTCCTCTTTTTCCTTCTGAACAGAATGCACTAATCTTCATTCACTGCCAGGCTTTGGAGTCTGCGGAATCCTGAACTCTGGGAGTCACTGCAGACCTGGCCCCACTTACAAAGCTCATCAGAACCTTGTAAGTCACTCCGCAGCTCCCCCCCCCCCACGTCCTCCTCCCCACGATGATAAGGCTTTACAACCACAACTGCAGTTCAGAAGCTCATTCCAATAAACAATTCCATTTATGTTTGCTCAGCGAAAACAATTTGGACATAACTATTGAATATGATAAAACAGCTTTCCTGCAAAACTTAACTATTCCACATATGTTTCTGATAGCATATTTTCCTTGGAAAGTTGCTTCCATTGCTAATCTCTTCATTTCTCAATGAAGTTTCTCCCACTTCCTTTTATGCACACCTTTTTTTTTTGCATATGCGTGGTATTGGGCATTCCAATAAGGGTCCGTTCAAATGCAAACCTGTGATCTATCACTGGGCTACATTCCTGCTGCCACCTGCTGATACCTTTTCTTAGTATCTTCCCATGGGTCCTGTCAGTCACACTTATCCTGTTATTCTTTCTATAATTCTTCACACTGCTTAGAAACATTCTGTGAATTCCCAAACTTATTCCATTTAGTTGAATTTTATACATCCCTAGCCTTATCAAAACTCTCATTCCATCTTAAATTAGTTTGAGTATAAAATGACCTTTCATCAAAAAATACATCAAAAAACATTTTTGCGGAGAAACCATTCAAAATCCTTCACCTTAAATTGTATAGAAGGCTGAAAATTGTCAGAATTACTCCTATTCCTGCTTCTATATGTCTATTATACTTTTGTGAAAAATCTACTCCTTTTATCTTCATGCATTTATACATTCTTGCTACTGTCCTCTATTCCCCAGGCAATTTTCTCCATATATTTGCCATCAATCTGAGGTCTTTAGTGACTTCTATTCATGTATCAAAATGACAATATAATTTTGACTGGAAAAAGTTTTCCAGTGTTTACCGTGTTTCTATGTCTTCCCAAGCTATAAATCCAGGGTTCAGTAAAAAAAACTCTCTTCCAGGACCAAACTCCAGAATTTTACATTTTAAGGAATTGTCTAATATTTGAAAATGTATATATCATTAAGTAAACCCCTGATAATGTCCAATTCTTTTTCTGTTCTCTCAGTATCTTCACAAATTTCAATTCTCCCACTGAACTTCATTCCCAGTTCACTGAAAACTCTACATCTACATGTGATTTAACAAGACAATATTACTTCATATGACCAGAAAAGCGCTTTTATCTAACTTGGACATCAACTTCCTTTACTATTTACCCTGAACAATTGCATCCTCTTTTCTTTTCTAATGTAACTGTTGACAAACTTCCAACCTTAATCTAACTGACTGTACCGGAAGTGTGCTGTTAATCAAGTAGCACTGAAGATCAATACCATCACAAATTCAGACTCTTTAGGCAATTGGTTAACCACTCTATAAATCATGTAAAAGTTCCTTTCCCCATCATTCATGGTGGCTACCCTTAATTTTGTAATTACACCAAGGCATCTAAAAGCTTTATCTGTAGTCATCTTTGTTTTCTTTCAGAAGACTTTCCCTTTCTCTTCACCTGACTACTACCCATCACAACTTCATTGACATCAATGGGACAGGATCACGTCAATAAATTTTTATCATTTTGCAACATATTTCTGAAATTTCACTCACAATGTTGAATACACCCTTTCTGAAATACAAATCCCCCTCCCCCTTGAATTCTGTTCTTTTCTGAGTACCTGTTTTGAATACTGTTTTTGAATGCATCTTTCAACATAGTTCTCTCATCCAGAGTTTTGATTCTTGGTTTATTTCTATTCTTCATGTGCTTATCATAATTCATTCCATTTATCTTAATGGAATCAGTTAAATTCTGATGCTTTACCTAACCTATACTTCTAGCCTAGACTTCTTGCCTGAAATCCAGCCCTCTATATCCAATTATCTCTATTAGATATTTAGACATGAATACTCCAGGAGTATTTTTTTTTGCTAGAAATTGTTCAACTTGTATTTAGCATCCTAATAACATGGACCATCACTTATTCAAACATTTCAGTCAACTGAATAAGAACTTCAATTTTAATTACCTACTTTTCCTATATCAATAAAGTCTAATTAATTATGAAATCTTACTATTCCTTACCTATAATTTCCCCCATATTAACTACACTTACCAATTCATTATTTTAGGTCACGTTTATCTCTTAACTGATATACTGAAATGTTTTGGCTAATCGTTTCTCTACTTATATCACTACAGCCTACAGCCCATTTTATATGCTGCTTTCAATGTACTCTGTTATAGAAACAAGTATCTTACCTTGTCTGCTCTTTTTTCATTTGCTTCAATAACTCACATACACTTCAGGATCTCTGTCACAGCCCATATTTGTTTAAAGTGAATTTGTCTATATAGTTCTCTCTGCCTAAAATGATTTCTAGATCTGAGGTCAACCTTTTCCCTAGCTCTCAGTGCTCAACTCAAGGGTCAACTCTTGTATGAAGTTAATCTTGAAGTAAAATCTGTTCCTCTCAGTAGAAATCATCACACCTCTTTTACAAT
The DNA here is from genome assembly GCA_021461705.1 of Cryptotis parvus. Taxonomy (NCBI): domain Eukaryota; kingdom Metazoa; phylum Chordata; class Mammalia; order Eulipotyphla; family Soricidae; genus Cryptotis; species Cryptotis parvus. Next base: position 36,652 of record JAJIBD010007069.1, on the reverse strand, counting down.
TCCACTGTATTCTACATAAATGTTCCTTAGTACTTAAATTATTACTACATTCAATTATTAGACTCACACTAGATAAAAAGCTTATGAGGATAAGGGAGCTGTTTTTCGTGTTCTGATATTTCCAGCACTTAGATAAGCATCGCATAGAATGTTTTAATAAATGTGTGCTGATCATATGTGCAAGTTTGACTTCAAGTATAACTTTTTTTCCACAAAGACTTTTCTGGCCACCTAGGTGAAATAAATTTTATTTAACTTTATAGTCTGTAAAATGACAATGTCAGAATCATTTGTACTGAAAAAAGTAATATGCTACTCACATATTTTATCAGTTATATAAAAAAAGCTTGTTTAGAGCACATGTTGAATATTTAGTATTCTCCACTGTCTGATAGATTGTTAAACTTCCAAAAAATAAATTTAGGAGTAAGCAAAACACATAAAAAGAAAGCTTTAGTCTTAAAATAAGTTGAAGAAACACTGGTGATTAATTTGTTCATTTGGTTATATATGCATACATACTTATATCTATAGTTAGTTACCTAGTTATAGAAGAAACACACACACATATATGTGTATACAAATGTGTGTATTACACAAGAATCAGTCCTTTAGATTTCTTCATCCAATCAAACAGTTGCTATTGAAAGTTGAATGTAAAACTGTCTAAAAAATGCCTGTAAGATTTAATATTGTTATAGGAGAGAATAAAAAATATGAAATGAATTAAAGAAGGTAACCATTAGGACAAGTTAGATAAGTGGGAGAAAAGAAGCGTTAATAAAGAAACAGTAGCAGAGATAGTCCTGCGTGTACCGTGGTGGAGCCCACTTCTGTGATCACATCATGTGACAGACTGACAGAGACAAAGGGGATGGTGGGAACGATGTACTGACAAGGGAAAATGTGACACTGAAAGAAAGAACCTCAAATCATAAGACAAAGAATCCTGTGCATAACTGTAGGGAAGATTTACTCAAATCTATTTTAAAATAGAATATGAAAGAACTGATAATGAATTGGTTAATCAGAGGGCTAAAAAGGACCAAAAAAATTAAATTAGTGTAGGAATAAAGATAAATCAAACGTTTTTCAATTATTTATGAACAGCAATCCTGAATATAGATGCTGAAGAAAGATGACATTAGTAAAAATAATGTTAATTATATGATGATAGTGTTTAAGACAGAACTGAATCCATTTAAAACGTTACACCATTTTTGGAATGTTAATCTAAAGAAAAAATTTGAACCGTCATTAAAAAGAACAATAAAAATAATCGCAACACACTTCTACGCCTTTTAAGTTGTCCAAGCTGGTCAGTGAAAAAGGAAAATAAAATAGGGTCAGAGGTCTAAAGTTCATTGCATTAATATAGTAGAGAACATATTATAAAGGGTAAAACATATTAAAAACATTATATAAAAAAAGAAGTTAAAATACAAAGCTTTATTAGAACATTGAAATTTCAAACTAATCTTCAATTTAGACAATTCTTTGATCCTATTTCCTTATCATGTTCTTTATCAGAACATTCTCCTTATAACAAATCCCTATCGTTTCTTTAAATAAGCCCACCGAACCCAATACCCACTACAGTATCTAGGTCACACATTTGGAGAACAGCTCTTCCCCTTCACTTTAGGAAAAAATCAGAAGACATTTTATAGTGATTGAGTGCAAAATTATCAGCTAAACTCAAAATTCTAAGGAAAGTTTTCGTCCTGTAATTTAAATTATAATTGATAAAGATAAACAATATATCCCAAAACCAAACTCTTCTGTTCTAATTTGTTGCCTACAGAGGTTTGAATCAGGAACTAAAATATTCTTAAATCAAAAAGTCACACTCATTTTTTGTAAAAGTTGTATCATAGTTTGAGTTATAGTAAAACATACTGAATCTAAATATATTTGGAATATTGATGCTGAAATACAATTCTTTAAGAAATTCTTTTCTATGACAAGTTTATAGTTGTTTCAGAATATCTAAAATGATTACTAAGGAAAAAGTGCTATGATGATCAAAACAATTTTTTCTTAGAAAAAATGGTAGTAATTATAGTAAAAGGAACATTACTGAAATTTAACAATGTTTTTGTGATTATTCTATGAACCCATCTTTAAATTACTCAAGGTTAGACCTGTTCTAAATCTCACTCGTGTATCACAGACCAGATTTTGCTCAAGGACTGTCATCTAGGCAAGTTGTGATCATTGTGTATTGTACATATACATCACACACATCAATATGATAAATGCCACACTTTTTTTTTGGTCATTAATTCAACACAGCCAAACATTCCACTTTTCCGTGCTGCTACCATTTCTAATAAGTCTTTCTGTACTTTATTAACCAGTAATCAATTAATTGACTAAAATCAGGAAAAGTATATTGTGTCTTAAGACCTAGCTACTATAATAATGGCTGGATCTTTGTTTTAGACTGAGATAATATAATCTTTGTAATAAGTACAATTTTAAAATGTTCATTCCATCATACAAAGAGGAAAAAATTTTACGTGTTACACTGAAATAGAAGACACATAAAATACAACTCATGTTATCATGTATGAAAAATTATTTTGAACACATATTTTAAAATTTAAGGTACCACATGGTGTATCCTATAGATAGGATGAGGTTCTAATCAAAAGAAAATAATACTATATCTATATTTTGTATATACCGATATATACACACACATACATATTACATACTACTGAAGATAAATAAATCCACAAATAATCAGTTTCATTAAGTTATTTAGCAAAAAAAGATTATGGACATGAATCAAAAGACATCCACTTTTATTTAAAATTTTGTGCAAATCCCAAGTTTGGCCCTAATCAATATAATGACTAAATATTACGCCTCAATACAAAACATTTCAAGTTTCTTAAAAATAACATTCAGCAACTTAGTTAAAAAAGTTTAAAGAAGCATATACGAAAGACCTGTTTATTTATAAAAGCAATTTTTACCAGAAGCATACATTACCTATTTGAAATTTTGTTGATTGGCTAATGTTTTCACTAACAACCATTATCAAAAAATGTATCACTGGTTTTTTACTTAAATTTGATTGTACTTAAATGGACATACAACCCATAAGAGCAAGCTTTATTAAAAAATCTTCCTGGAAAAAAAGCAATCCTCAATGTTTTATGGTTATACTAAAATGAAAATTCCATACAGTTATGGCTAATTATATTGTGAGAGCTTTTTAAAAATTGGAGTACTAAAATAATCCTCTAAGGGGTGGGGGAGAACATGTTTTTCAAAAATAAAATCTAAAATTCAGAAAAGACTTAGAATATAAGACCAATATACTGGACAAATATCAAAGTAAAGCTTGTCTCTAAATGGCAAAAAATCTTGTTGAAATATTCCTTAATGCGAGCGATTTGAGTTTAGTTTTTAAAACATTACCTTCTATGATGTTTCCCACAAGCAAAATGATTGACCGTTTACAACAACTTTATTAAAATAAATAAGGAAGACAAACTTTAAAAACATTCCTCTATTCTTCAAAGCATGCTAACAAAAATATCTTTATTATGTTTGTAGGTAATACTGGATGTGCTCTAGGCTTACTCCGGACTGAGATTACGGATCATTTTAGGCAGCGTCCTATGGAGTGCTGAGGCTTTAAGCCTGGTCAGAGGCATGCAGGGCCTTTCCCGCTGTACTATCTCTCCAGCTCCAAAATATTTATCTTTCAAATGTTTTCTTTCCTGTTCTTGAATGTGCTTCTCCTCCCCAACCCCAGCCCAGCTTCTATCCTTGAATTCTGACATATAAGGCAATTTTTTTTCCTTTTTGAATCACACCTGGAGATGCTCAGGGGTTACTCCTGGCTCTTGGCTCAGGGATTACTTCTGGCAGTGCTTGGGGGACTATATGGGATGCTGGGGATTGAACCTGAGTCAGCTGCGTGCAAGGCAAAAGCCCTCCCCCACCGTGCTATCACTCCAGCCCCAAACACAATTTTTAATGCAAAAGAAAAACACACTTGGGAGACATTTTGAAGGTATTTAAAATAACTGATTTTCACACTATTGCATGCTAGTTAACATAAAAAAAGGCAGCAGTCTGGGCTTGGTTTTATAAATTTATCTGTATTCTCAGAGGAAAATAAATAAGCTTAAATAACTCAATGAACCATCCCTTAATTAGGGGAAAACCCACTTACAAACAAAGGTTACAATATTTACTTCCGTGAGTGTAGGTAGTATTTAATTGTAAAAATTCTATTAGTTATTCATTATATTCTATAAAATATTTCTCTTATAATATTACTTTGTTTCCAGTCAAGAATAAAATATATTAATTCCAAAACAATCCAGGAATAATTAGAAATTATCAGTGTTAATACTGATGAACAATAAAATTACTATTCGATTTCCAAAATAGATGAGTTAAACTAGAAATCATTTAGAACACTAATTTTGAATATTCACAGTGAAATAAATTACTTCCACCTTTAAGAAATGTCAAAATTTTTTAAATGAAAGGGAACAAAACTCTATGACAACAAAATATTCAGTAATGTTGTTCAAGTATAAAATCAAAAAACCATATTTGAATATTTTCCTTAAGATAAAATCTATAAAGTGCAAGGTTTTTAAAACTCTATTTTAATCACAGTAACAGAACCATCAGAAATACAATCTAGAAATACATGTTAAAAATATTAATTTAATACATCGCCTCACCATATAATCTTAGGGTTTACGCATACTTATGTTAATGCAAATAGTAAAACACAACTTGTTACTCTGAATATTTTCAATTAAAATGTACAACTATTTAGCACCCTGGAAAATGGTTTCATTTTCCTCTCTTCAGTAATGCATAAAGTATTTCCAAATAAGAAGGAATAAAATAAATATCACTGTCAGGTTTTAGAGTAATTAATAAGATCGACTAATTTGATTCAATATTTTCTTTATATACTATATTTCACATAGTAAAATAGTAAGGGTTTGTTATTGTTATATAAATGCTATAAATTAGTCATTAGCAAAGAATAATTTTTTATTTTTCTTTTTTTTTGCTTTTTTGGGTCACACCGGCGATGCTCAGGGGTTTTTCCTGGCTCTGCACTCAGGAATTGCTCCTGGCGGTGCTTGGGGGACCATATGGGATGCCGGGATCGAACCTGGGCCAGCATGGGCCGGTCGCGTGCAAGGCAAACGCCCTACCCGCTGGGCTATCTCTCCGGCCTCAAATAATTTTAAATTATATTTCCAAGTAGAATCTTAAGCAAGCCCTAACGTTTCTCATTTTAGAGAAGCTGAGAACTTTATGTTCTAATGTATTCATTCATTCTGGTTAGCTTTAATAGTAGGTTCTTTATGCGATGAGCTTAAGTAAAATATGAGATAAAGTGTTTTATGCAAGTGTCATTTTTACATAAAGCATTTAATTCTAAGATAAACTTCTAATTCTTAAGAACAGATAGAATCAGAAAGTTAAAATAATAAAAAGTACAAGAAATTGAAGACTGCTTGAATGTTTAGTCAAACTATTAGTATAGATGAAATTATTCTAGTTTGGACTCATATTGCTTATTGAAAATATAAATAGATGTTCAAAGCTTACATATATTTTTTTTGATTTGCACTGAGAATGTTTTGCTAATTTTTACAGGCTAAACAAAATCTAATCCACACTCCACATAAGGACGACATTTACTGAACTGTTCTACATAACATCTTTGGGACACTCAATTCAAGATCACTTCTAGGGTTCTTGTATGTTCACACAAAAATATTAATATAACAACATCATTTTATTTCCCAGGAAACTAAACTATATTCAAATATTTGTCAATTTATTTATAATCTCTCTATTATGTAACTTTGTCTACCAATTCTAGTTATATGTACAATGAACTTTTCAAATTATTTTTTAATTAGTAACATACATCCTAAACATGAAAAAACTCTCAGTTACTGTTCTTCATGAACTTTACATAACAACATTTTAAAATGTGAGAATGGATTCCATTGGTAGAGCTGAGTTTGTTTCTCAAGTTTGAGTTCATACTTTTCTAATGCCACAGTTTATCACTATTATTATTATTTTCTGCGGGCTCGGGGGGTGGGGTGAACCAGGCGTCGGCCCGCAGGCCCCCCCCGTGGCAGCCCCATTTTTCTGACGAATATTTGACAACTAATGGAAAATAATATTTTAGAGTTGAATGAATACAACTTATGTACTAAATGCTGATTCTTTTGCATTGGTATATTGCAATGAATAAAACTTATATACCTTACTAGCTATGGACACTGCAGTTACACTGAGGGTAAACCAAAGGATTACTTCAAACATGTTTTCCTACTGACAAGACTCATAAACATAGTACTAAAATGCCATTAGTCCCACATGATAGTCTCTATTTCTCTCCCATTTTATCCAAAGTCATCAATTAAACATATTTCCTACATCTTACTTTCCTATTAGAAACAAAACTTCTTATGGAACACCACAAAGATAATATCACATCTTACCGACTAAGCATTGTGCGTACTTACTCACCACACTTAGGGTTTCCATTTCCAGAAACTGTTTCCTAGTACATAGGAAAAGGCACAATTGCCAAATAAAAATATCTAAATACATTTTAAGCCATAATATTAGGGTACTTTTCACATTAATTTCCCTTTGTTGCATACAGTTTATGTAATTATAGGGCTGACTGATAAAAAAATGATACCAATCAGAGAATACACATGAATACAAATGAATATTTATAGGTCCTTACAATTTTGTTTGTGAAATTCCACATTTCTACCCAAAATGCATTGTTTTATGATTTTAACACACAATATATTTATATGGGAAAAAGGCCACAATATCTCCGTGCAATCAGATATTATAGCAATGCATATAAATAATAGCCCATGACAAGGATAATCCACATCACATGCAAGGGAAAGATTTTTACAGCAACAACTGCTGACATATAAAGCATAACAATATTAGTGGCATATTTCCTCTATTTTGTTAGAATCCTCCTCAATATATTCATTTTCAATAAACTGGGTCATAATTAAAATTTTGAAATAAGTAGTTTTTCTTACAGTCTCATGAATATGCTTAAATTCTAATGAGAATTCAATTTTATTTTAATAAGCTTCAATACACTGCATTTTCCTAAAAAGAGAATTCACAAAAGAAGACAGTTGTACAATGGCATTTTCCTTACTCCTCAGACTTTGAAGGTAAGGTTAACTTTTTCTTAAAGCACCTTTTTCCTGACAAACTCTTCCCTCACCATGACTCAGTCATGATCTAACCCTTCCTGAGTGAGGTATTTCTGCCAAAACATGAGCTCCAGTAGGGAAACTGCTGAAACAGTTTTGTCTATCCCAACCACTCAGTGCCAACGCACTGCCTAGCCTACAGTAGCAGAGCAATGAACACTTGGCAGGAAATTCATTTAATTTAAACAAGTGGCCTATTTTGAAATGTAAATTTCAGAGGTCTGACACGAAATGAGTCATCACATAAAAATTCATGAATGCTGTTATGATGGACACTGCCATTTTGATGACACTCTCATTGCCAAACCCTCCATGAACAGCCTCAATGTGTTGTCACCCATTGCGGTGCTGAGGGGCTGGAGCTCAGTGGGCTGGAGTGCAATGCTTCGCATGGCAGATCCTGGGTTAGTCACCCACTACCAGTAGTGACACCTGAGCACAGAGTTGGGAGTAGCCTGTGAGCACTTCTGGATGTGCTCCAAAAATAAACAAAAATAGTAATAATTTAAAAGGATGGAATGAGGGAGTAAGCCCTGCACCCCACCAAATGTGACCCTCACTTCACCTAATCCTTAGAGAACCTATCCATGGTTTCCTGAGCACCCCAGGGGTCAGTGCCTGAGCACTAGAGGGTGTGACACCTGCAATTTCATTTTTGAGGGGAGAGAGAGAGAAAGGCAGGCTTTGCATAATAGATTAAGTTTCCAATAGTTCTTTTTTAAGGAAGTAAGTTCCACTCCATTAATTACTTTACTATGAATCACAACAGCCAAATATACAAATGACCATCTGTACTGAAATTTGCCAGTTTCTCCCCAAAAAATAATCTTGATAACAAAATAACTGTTCTTCCCTCATTCCAAATATATAATTTGTTTCTTTAACAAATCTTTGAATACGGTATTTACTGCATTTATCTTAAATAGGTTCTAGAAACTATGAAGTTCAAACCAAAAATGGGAAAAAAAAGAGGTAGAACAGGCACACACATCTTTAAAAAGCATGAAATACCAAGTTTCTTTGCTCATGCTTTTGCTTATCTTCCAAACCCTGACAAACCTGGCTCAGAGTGGTGTTTCTTTGTCGGCAATGGTTTCTCATCACTTATTGTACCATTCGCCTTTTTCTGCTGGTCCTCCCATGTTACTTCTAGTATAAATCAAAGCAAATCATCAGAACTCATCAGAAACACTGGATCTTTTGCAGAAGAATCTAAAAGTACTTTAGGGTTCTCATTTTTTTCACGCAATTTCTCAAGCAATGTAAAAGGGTTGATTACAAACATTACAGAATCATTCTGAAAATAAAAATTTTAAGTCCTACACATTTGGTATTTTAAAAGATGCTTTCTCTTTCACACTTGATAAAGTCTATGATGTTCAAAACACAGAAGACACACTAACTGTTGAGTAAGACAGTGCAGAGAGGTAGAATGGCTTGCTTTGAAAATGTTTCTGCTTATCTGACAGAAAGCAATATGTTTAAGTTTTAAACAATTTCTTTGAGTTGAAAAACAGTTGAAGATAAATAATAGAGTCACTTGTCTAGTACTGACAGAGTGATATTAACAAGCATTGTTGAAACTTTAGTACAGGTCCAAAAATAGCATCATGGGGCGGCCGGGTCGTTGCCCATGCCGGGGAGGGAGTGCAGGCCAGGAGTAACCTGAGCACGCGGTGTGACCCAAAAGAAAAAAAAATAGCATCATAACCATAAATAAACACTTGCTATCAATGGCAGATAAAGACAAAATAGATAATTTACTGAACTAAATGATGGTTTTCTTAGAGTATTCCCTACGAACTGCGTACTACCTGAAATAAGTTTCATAACATCTCCAGCTTTTAATTTGTCTTATAAGAAGTGAGGTTGGGGCCCAGAGCGATAGCCCAGCAGGTAGGGTGTTCACCTTCCACAGGGGCAACCTGGGTTCAATCCCTGGCATCCCATATGGTCCCCGAGCACCCCAGGAGTAATTCCTGAGCACAAAGCCAGGAGTAACCCCTGAGCATTGCCGGGTGTGACTCTCCCCCAAAAGTGAGGTTGGTCTTGAAAGTTTCTATTATTTCCAGCTCTAAAATTACAGAAAATTGGGGGCCGGAGTGATAGCCCAGTGGGTAGGGCATTTGCCTTGCATGCGGCTGGCCGTGCTGGCCAGGGTTCGATCCCATATGGTCCCCTAAGCACCACCAGGAGTAATTCCTGAGTGCAGAGCCAGGAGTAACCCCTGAGCATTGCCGGGTGGGACCCAAAAAAAAAAAAAAAAAAATACAGAAAATTTCCTTATGATTTGAGACTGCTTTGTCAGAATTTTTTAATACTATCTATACCAAAAATATTGATGTTGAGACACTAAAATTTTAGGTTATTTCCCAAAAGGTTATCAATGTGGCTATAAACCCTATATAAAAAAGACAATTATCTCTTCACAACATAATTAAGTCACAAAATGAACAGAATTTATGACTTATTAATTTATATATCTTTCATAAAAAATGCTGAGAGCTATGGATAACAAGTTCACTTTAACCTAAAAGACAAGCTAACTTCATATCAGGAAAATCTTCAACAAGTGCGTTAAATATAAATGGCAAGAAAACTCCTGAGCATACAATATTTAAATTTACTCTTTTCTACTAACAGGTATTGTGCTCACTTAAAAAATGAAGGGGCAGGAGCGATAGCCCAGCACAGCGGGTAGGGCATTTGCCTTGCGTGGCCGACCCCTGCCAGCCTGGGTTCGATCCCGGCATCCCATATGGTCCCCAAGCACCGCCAGGAGTAATTCCTGAGTGCAGAGCCAGGAGTAATCCGAGTGTTGCCGGGTGTGACTCAAAAAGCAAAAAAAAAAAAAAAAAGAAAGAAAGAAATAGTTTTAGGCTGGAGAGATAATAAAATGGATACGGTACTTGCTTTACATGTGACAAATTCAATTCCTAGCACCACATATGGTTCCTTTTTTGGGGAGGGGGTCACACCAGCAATGCTCAGGCGTTACTCCTGACTCTTCACTCAGGAATTACTCCTGGCAGTGCTCGGGGACCATATGGGATGTTGGAGATCGAACCTGGGTTGGTCGTGCAAGGCAAATGCCCTACCCACTGTGCTATCACTCTGGCACCCACATATGATTCCTTGAACCCTGCTATGCCTGAGCACAGAACCAGGAGTAAGCCCTAAGGACTGCCAGGTAGCCCCTTTGAACACCATCACTGCCACTGCACTGCCTTCCCGTAGATCATCGATTTTGCTCGAGCGGGCACCAGTAACATCTCAATATGTCCTGTCACATGCGAGATAGCCCAAGGGCATCTGCCCACTCCAGGAACATAAAGAGCCTCAAACCATTCCATCAGGTCATGGGAATGAGGTCTATAATTGTTACTGGTATTTGGCATGTCAAATACGACACGGGTAGCTTGCCAGGCTCTGCCGTGTGGATACATACGTATGTAAACATATTTTCCAAAGGAATACATGAAGGGAATTTTTGTAATAACACTTTTAATTTTTTTTTGGGGGGGGAGGGAACACCGGGCGATGCTCAGGGTTTTCTCCTGGCTTTGCACTCAGGAATCGCTCCTAATGGTGCCTCAGAGACCATATGGGACCCCAGGGATTGAACCTGGGTGAGCCACATGCAAAGCAAGAGCCCTACCTACTGTACTATCACTTTAGCCTCTAAGCCTTTCATTTTCGAGAGCTAAAGCATGGAAGAAGACTATAAGTTAAGAAATAAAATAGTTTTATATTAAATCATAAATATTTCAGATTTATTTAAATAAAATTTATTTAGAATTTATTTTTAAAAATTTAAATAAAAGTATTTATTTATCATCATTTACCTAAACTACAAGAGAATAAGTTGGGGGAAAACTGAAATGTTTAATACATTTTTTATTTTGCTTTTTTTTGGGGCATACCCCGGCGATGCTCAGGGGTTACTCCTATCTCTGCACTCAGGAATTACTCCTGGCAGTGCTCAGGGGACCATATAGGATGCCAGGGATCAAACCCAGTTTGTCCACATGCAAGACAAATGCCCTTCCCACTGTACTATCATTCCAGCCCAAAATTTATTAGGCCAAAATTGCTCTGAGAGCATATATGTGACTCTGAGGATGTGCACTAAGAATTTGTTCAATTGCAAACATTTGTTGTAGGATAATACATATTTTCCTCATAGTATTCTTATCACCTTAAAATTGCATTAAATATTGCCATAAACTTAAATTTTCTTAGTCATATAATTAAATTTTTAATTGATCAAAAATTCAATAAAATAATTAGGAATCATTTTTAAGACGTGGAATCTCTGAACTATTGCCTATGGTGATCTCATCTTTAGTTGTACACAGAAATGCTTTAAAGTTGTTTCAAGGGCTGACGGAGAGATGGCAGGACAGGTTGAGTGAGAGCAGCGACCTGGGTTTGGTCCTTGGCACTAAATGGTGCCCCAGTCCACAGGAACTACACAAACTTGCGAGTCATCCTGGAGAACTTCTGAGTGTGGCCCCACAACCATAAAAACGGATCACAAGAATATTAGATAATCCAACGAATGATCTTACTCATGAAGACTTGACTATGAGGGTGGCTTTTTTTACGTGAAATATTTAAGAAATCAACATGTTTCACATCATTTCTACAAAATGATTATATTACAGCTAGTTTTCCTCATGCTCTCCAACCAATCCTATATCAACTCTATGACTTGAAAGTACACGTTATATTATAAAAATGACCCTTAGATAACACTATATGTACGGATGTGTTGTCACAGACAGCATCATGAAAGGAGAAAAGGACTTCTCAGGTAGGAGATACTGCAAGAGGTACAGTGTACAAGCTTACCTTGCGTGCTACTGACCCCAGTTTGATCCCCAGCACCACATATGGTCTCCTGAGTCTGGTCAGAGAGCCATTTGTGGTCACATAAAATCCCCAAATGCTGGATCTGGTCCAGTACTTCTTCCCCCTCTCCTCTACCGCCCAAAAGGACCTTCTCTCGTGGCTTCCACCAGTGAGAAAGGAAAGAGCTGATGAATAGTAAGGATAGGGCTAAATATTTTATATGAATCATAAATCTTGTATATATTACCTAATTTAAGTCTCAAAGCAGCACATTGGGAAAGATCAAAATCAGCTAAAATTTCTTCTCAGTTGAACTAATAGGTTGGGGGCTTTGAATTGCACAGGCGCTGGCTTCATATAAACAGGTCCTAAATAAAACCCCGCTCATCACCACAAAACCTTCCTAAGACAGTTATTTTCAACAACAGAAGTTCTTAAGACTATATTTAGTAAGCAACAGGAATATGGGTTAAACAATAGCTAAAGTTTTTAAATGATTATGAGTGAAGGAAGCTTTTTCCCCTAAATCTAACTAGTTCAATTGAGACTTTGGAAGTACTGAAAGCATATTGCAAAAAAGGGAGAAAAGTTAAATCAATAAAATAAGAAGCAATGCCTCAAATAAAGAAATGCAAGATTTAAATAAATAAATAAATAAACAAATAATAATAAACAAATTGATAAATAAATAAAAATGCAGTTTAAAAGTACATCACTTTCACAGTGGATTCACTTAGGCCTGTGGATTAGAACAAGGAGGGAAAGTCTTAAATGCACTTACTCCTTTTTATTGTCGTCTGCTCTAGTTTAGGCCATTCCCTACCAGGTTACTGAAATACTCTAAATGATCAGATTCCTTCAGTTCCTTTCTTTAAAAACTGAATTACCTTTTCATATTACCCCATAATACCTGTCCTGCATAAGATATATTACAATTCTTCTGTCATTCTGAATCTTCCCTATACAAATGTTGCTCAACTGATCTAAAGTCAGGGAATACTTTTGCTAGACTCACCATTTACATCTACCTAAGTCAAATTTTATAACTATGACTTACATACTGGTATATTCCTTATCCTAGAAGTACTCATCAGAAAATACACAGTCTACAGGGCAAAGCCTGTCCACGCCCTAAAGGATGCGCGATTCCTAAAACACACACAGTAGAAAGCATCCATTCTAGACTGACAAACTAGCTTTGGTTTTGAATCCTTTATAAACCAATGATTTTGACCTGTTCTTTCTCCTCCATCCTTCCTTCATTTTTTTGGAGGGAGGGGGCACACCTAGCAGTAGTTGCTTCTGGAAGTGCTTAGAGGACCATATGGGGTGCCAGAGATTGAACCCAGGTTGGCCACAAGCAAAGCAGCACCCTATTTGAGGCTCTCTCTCTCTTTCTCTCTCTCTTTCATATTATACCCCCTCTCTCCAGCTCCATTTCCTTTTTTTTTATGAGGCTATCTATATTTGAGATAAAGCAGGCAACTATATACTAGATTCAATGAAACACAATATTTTTCTTTCATCATTTTATCTTTAGGGGCACTGCTTTACAGGGCAGCATGGAGGTGATCCATCAGTATAAGGGTGACAGAGTGACTCACTAAGAGACAACTATAAGGTTAAGTGTGCGAATAAAATAAATTAACAAAATATAATAACAAAAGCAATGAACTACAAATAAAAACATTGAGGCCAGTAGGCTTTTATCAGCCACATATAAAAACACAGTTTTTAAATTAAAAATGAATCCTTATTGGATACTTTAATTTATAAAAGAAGAAATAACGACACAGAGAACCATAAAGCTCTTCATGAAATAAGCTAAGTAGAACTGAGCTCCAGGTCTGAGCACTGACTTAATAATGAAGTTCTCTAAACTGCAAAAGTAAGAAAGTCCAACTTTGAACAGCTCTCTCACTTGAGGAAAGTATTCTACATATTTTCACTCACAGATGGAAAGACATGCAAACATATTAGCACAGGATGCAATGGTCTTTGCGGTAATTCATATTCCCTTGAAATGATTATTTCTATATTGAGTCATTCAGTGAGAGACGGCATCAAGGAAAGGTACTGCTGGACAACTACTCCCGACTATGTGTTAAATATTTGGTTCATGGTGTTAGTCATAATCAGGTTTAATTTTACTTCAAAATTTTCAGATTCTATGCTGAAAATACCAATTAATAGCAGGACATGATTAGACAACAGTGACCAAGACGTGGCTCAGAGCAGAGTGTGTGATGGCTATACTTTCTAGGGGTCTAGCTGTCAGTTTTCAGCATATCTTGTCCCACACTTCACTCTTTATTCTCACAACCTAGAGGGTTTTTCCTATGGAAAAAATTACTGGTAGTGCCTTAGGAATATTTACATTAAGTATTCTGGAAAGACTAATAGCCTTTTATTATTAAAATAGATGAGGTCTTAGAACAGAACAAAATATGAAGAATTGTGAGCAGTAGTGAGAAATATCTGGGGCAGAAAATCAACTAAAAGGATTAAAAGACATGTCAGCTGAATTACTGAAGCCTGAAACTCTTCATCAAACACTATGACAGAGAGAAATTAAGGAATGCTCATTTGCTGGAATCATTTTTAAATGCTGGCATTCTAAATAAATATGTACAGATATGCTGATTATCAATTACTGTAAAAGATCCAGTCTTGTTTTAGGTAGTAGAACTTAAATGTGGTGGAATTAAGCCATCAATAATTATACGAAAATTAAATCTGAGTATTGAAATCAATAATCTTTTAGTCATTTAACGTATATAAATTACTAGTATAGAAGTGAAAATTCACAAATATTATAAGTTTAATAATTCTTAACTTATTAAATCAGCTTTATTTTTCTACTTTAAAATTCTGCTTTAAATATTCCTTAAATGGCTCGATTTCAAAATGATTTCTAGACTGAGAAGTATGATACAGATGTAGTGTCTTTTAAGCGTACGACTGTCACTATTACTACCTACTGAACATGACCAAATCATCAAAACTTCTAATTTTAAAGATATACTGGCCTGTCCAGGATTTTAAAAATGAATCTCATATTCAGAAATATATTTTTAAAGAGCAAACATTTAATTATTGAATCTAATTCATGGGACTACTATTTGTATTTAGGATCATTTGACAGGAGAAAGTGAATCATGCACATCACAAGTGTCTGATACAGAGAAAGGGGCCATGAATTTTTTGTTCGACTTGCCTTTTTTTCCCACTATTAGGTGGAGTTGGAGATTCTTCCTCATTGTCTTTAAATATTGAGAAAGACAATTTTGATTAGTGACTAAGAACAGTAACAACCCAAATAAACCCCAAGCACACACGAAGGATCACATCACCCATAGTGCTGGCACCAGGAAACAAATCCATGCGAGAAGCATCTCACACTAAAGAACACACAAGAAAAGTTGGCCCAACATACTCAATCAGAAAGGAAAAAGCATTAAAACAAAAAAATACAGTAGTTTTGCAATTATCTAGTAAGATGGCTGATGTGATCATTTAGAATTACTGTAATTCAGTAATTAAGTAAATATTGAGAACAAACCCTCTGCAACAAACTGGTTCAAAAATGGGCTTTTTATATTAATGAAGTTAAAAACAAATAAAGTGATATTATCAAATGTGTAAGCCTCCAAACTAATGATATCTTAAAAAGTAACTTTACTGAGGTCAGGGCGATAGTACAGTGGCTAGGGTGTCTGATTGCACATGGCTGAGCTGGATTTGATCCCTGGCGTCCCATATGGTCCCCTAAGCACTGCCAGGACTAATTCTTGAATGCAGAGCCAGGAATAACCCCCTGAACACTGCTGGGTGTGTCTCCAAAACAAAACAAATAAAATAACAACTGGGGCTAGAGCAATAGCACAGTGGGTAGTACATTTGCCTTGCATGCGGTCAGCCTGGGTTCGATCTCCAACATCCCATATGGCCCCCTGAACACCGCCAGGAATAATTTCTGAGTGCAGAGTCAGGAGTAACCTGAGCATTGCTGGGTATATCCCAAAAAAACCAACCAACCAAACAAACAAACAAACAAATAAATAGATAAATAAATAAATAAACTAAAGAAAATTTATAATACAAAGTCACAACAATAACAAAAAAAAAGAATAACTTTAGTCTGAAGCCAATTTACAAACAGTTAAAATATTTTAGTAATAGTATGGCTTACTATAAGATACATAGAAATGGCTAAGTAGGAAAACAGATATATGAAATACAGATAAACGAAAATGTAAATTCCTTCTTATAGTCCTCCATAGAAATGTCACAGCATTCTAAGAAAAGAGCATTTTCTTTTACTCCTTTTTCTATTATTCCAACTATTATATTCTAGTAGTTAGAATACTAGAAATTTGGAATAAAGAGATTATTATTTCTAAGAAAACACATCCAAACTTGCCTTTGTTTTCATTTTCAGATGTATTCTGATGACTTTTCTCATCTTTGTGACACAAAACAGTTAATGATAATTAGCAACTGCAGTTTTAAGAGACCTTCAGTTTTAAACCACAAGCACCAATAATGTTGGTCTATGTATATGAAAACACTCCTATGTATAAATAAATGATGGCGATTAAGGAGAGAAGAAAAAGCACGCAGAAACATGCTAATGTCCATTAATAACAGCAGTTAGACTCTGGTGAAATCAGCTCTATGAAATCTAGTCTTCAATGCCCAAAGAATGTTAAAATCAAAAACACTGAAGCTTATTCAATAAGATTAAGATATTGAGCTTCAAATATATTTATTGACTTTTTTTTTAGCTTCAACTGTTTTTAAAAATAGAGTTTTCTAGCTTTTATTTATTGTGGTACTGAGAATTGAACCCAGGACCAGCCTCACACAAACAAGGCATGTGCCCTATTATGGAGTTACATGCCCAACAAAGACTTCAAAATTCTCTCAAGTATCAAAAAGCATGATATCTAAACTTATTTAGGACTTAAAAATACCAAATGTTGCAGTTCCATAGCATTAAGGTGGTTTCAGTTAAGCGAATCACTACTGCCCATATCAAAACAGTCAGGAAAAGAGAACTCTATAGCTAACTGTTCTTATTTTAGGAAAAAATTATTCAGTGTAACACAGTAAAATAATTTTTAGTAGATACTTAATAAACATTTTGAAAAATAAATTTAATTGAACATGAGGCTGGAGTAAAGGTTAAGTATATATATATATTTTGGGCAGAGAGGCACTGTCTATAATTTTACTTAAACATTACAAAAAATGTCCAAATGAGTAAATTAAATATTATTGAGTTTACAGTGGTGGAGTATCTCTCCACCACAATGTTAAATAATATAGTTTAGATTTGATACTCAAAAACATTGTTATCTATTGCACATTTATAAATTTGGAGCCTAAACTCGTACAACTTTGAGAAGCCCTACTGTGAAAAGCATTGATTTCTCTGTTTCAGACACACAGTCACACAGACCTGCCTTGACCTCTTCGCCCTGCTTTTCTCCCCCCCTGCTCTTCCTCAAGCCCAGCTTCTTCATTATCTTCTGGATGTGCACAAGTAAAAGTAAAGAAAACAGTAAGACCAAGTATGTATAGGTGTTATTCTTAAGTAAAACAGAACCAAAAATTTAAAGTAGTCATTATATATTCATTCCCTTCTGCACCACATATTTTCTATGGTGAAGCTCAAAAATAATCGTGCAGGGGTCCTCTTATATCTGATTCCATATTAGAGTAATTAATATATTGTATTAAATATATCTAATTCAATAATACATTAGTTTTTTAATTACTCTAATTACTTCTAATCTAAAGTATTCATAATATATTCATTCCTTTCTGCAAAGTCCAAAAAATACTCCTACAGGGGTTCTCTTATATATGATTCTATGATTCCATTTCCCAAGATGCTTGTTATGGGAAGCAAATAAATTATAAATGATCCCATTGAACTCCTTTAATGATGACTTTGATTTGCTCAAGATAAGCTGTGAATCCTAAAACATTGAAATACGTGATTACTGTGAAATAGACAAAATTCACTGTTCATAAACTTGGTAGTTGTATAAATCATATGCTTAGCTTCTACAGAAGCAAAAATGATATTATAAACTCTTATTCTTAAAAAGCCCAAACATTTAATGGGGAAAATAAAACATAAATAATAATAGCAAAGCCACACAGTAATTTAGCATCTTATATTTCATTACATTGCTTCTACTTTATCTGACTTGCAGAGAAGACATCTAGACACCACTGTCAAGATTATCATATACAGCCTTCAATTAGACAGAGAGACCATTGTGTAACCAAAAAATTAACTAAGACTTGATTACTCAGTTGCTTAACAGAACTGAGAAATAAATATGTCACTGCATTGATTCCTAAATAATGTAATTCAGTTACAACTTCTAATAACATTTTAGGAGCTAAGCCAAATACTGATATAGAATATCCACTGACATTTGGTTATATATTTCTAACGTCAGTTAGAAGTTGAAGACTTCTCAAACATATACTAACTACACACTGCGTCTTTAAAGTTAAAAGAAAATTATGCGATCATGTATCTATATGAGGTCTTTAGTACATTAACAATTATGAAAATAATGTTCAAACTCATACATATAAGTGAAATAAAACAAAATATTAAAAAAATCCTATTATCGGGGCCAGAGCCATAGCCCAGCGGGTAGGGCGTTTGTCTTGCATGTGGCAGGCCTATGCCGGCCCGGGTTTGATCCCTGGCATCCCATATGGTCACCCGAGCACCATCAGGAGTAATTCCTGAGTGCAGAGCCAGGAGTAATCCCTGAGCATCGCCAGGTGGGACCCAAAAGCAAAAAAAAAAAAATCCTATTATTTCATGTACGAGAAGAGTAGTTTGGGCCCTCCTCTCTTTTTACTTACATAAATTTAAAAAACCATAAAAATTTAGGTTTGAATAGGTTTTACAGAGAAATATATTAGTGTGTTTGTATACTATTAACTATCTCAACCTGGCTATCTGTTCATAGTAAATAAATTTCTATAAAGAATAAAGCTACTAAAAAACTCAGTGACCACTGCTAAAAAAGACATTACAAAGGGAATTTTTAAAACTTGTGACATATTGGGTCATAGAGATATAAGTGTCTGCCTTGTATGCAGATAACCCCAGATTTGATTCCGGGCACCCAATATGGTCCCTAGAAGCCATCAAAAGTGATGCATGAGCATGGAATCAGGAGAAAGCCCTGAGTACAGCCTAGTGTGGCCAAAAAATAGACAAAAATTTATTTGACATAATAGTTTGTAAACATAAACTATGTTTCTGAGTTTCCATACTGACAAATAATGTCAAAACTATCTTTAAAAATTACAGGCATACAGGATTCCATGCGTACTATAGAATATTTACCTTGAAAATCATATACTCTGAGACCAGAATGATAGTGGGTAGGGCTTGCATGTGGCCACTCAGGTTAGGTCCCTGGCATCTCATATGGTCAAACCACCACCTGAGTACTGAGCCAGGTATAAGACCTGAGCACAGCCAAGTGTGCCCCCCCCCCACAAAATTATATTTCCTACTGTTAGGTAAGTAATAAAACTTATAGAAATGCTGTTGAAATTTTAGCAGGAAGCATGACAGATCATTAGTCACAAGAGCAATATCATGGTATATAGAAAATTTTAAAACAAAATAGAGTTGATACTTGTTCAACTACAATTAACAACAACATATTTTGTTCCAAGTTACATAGAAAAAAATGCAACTCAAAATATATTATACCTTAAAATTAGGGTTATAGATGACAAAAATATCATTTTTAAAGGCTTCAGTTTAAACAAATTAGAAATTTAAGTAAAATTATAGGATGACAAGATTAGTGTATTCTGTATATTATTTAAAGCAGCTTTCAGTTGTTAAACTTTTTTCGAGCATTCATTCAACTAATAACTTCTGAAACCTCTAAGTGTTAGGCACTATTCTCTGTGCTGCGAAAAAATAAATAGCTAACAATTCTTTAATGGCACAAGGACAATTCAGGAGTCTGTACTTAGCAGAGGAATTTTTTTTGTCCTACCAAATGTGCAACATTTCCTATGCCACAACACAATATTTTCTCTTAATCCATAGCACAGTTCTCTATTTATAAAATTAAATATATAGTTAATCTTTGATATACAAGGTATATCATAAAAATAAAGCAGGAAATATGAGCCATAATAACTAATTCAACAACACTATTTTCCAGAAAGCCAAATTCAGTACTTAAAAATCATCATAAATATAAAAATAAAATCTATAATAAGTATAGCTAGACTAGGTGTCCATCCTCAGTGGCATAAACACACACTGCAATTGGTATCTTTGGTTACAGTGTTGCACAAAACACAGAATTCTGCTTAACAGGCAACTCTTAAAATTGTTTATGGAAATTTTTACCTTTTCCTTTAAAGAAAAATTCAATCTTATGTATTCTTGTTTTCAAGAACAAATTTTGAAGACCAGAAATTGTCAATCTCAATGATTTTATTAAGTGAGCAAGGCTACGTGAGCAAAGAAGGACATCAATTGCAGTTGGGTTTATTTTTTGCTTACGTAGCCCCCAAAAAGGCTGTTAGCACAAAACAAACCCTCCTTTATGTACAGACCTTCATAAGGTTCTATCTCCTTGACTCCATTGTCTAGGAAAAACAAAATAAAAACAAAAACAAAAAATGGGAACCAAAGCACAGGGGTTAAAACAACAGAAATTTCCAAAGGTACAGACTGTATCATTGATCAAAGAAACGTTAAAGCATGATTTAATTACAGCCGTTTGCTTATTTACTTATTTTTGCTCTGGGAAAGTACATCCAGTTACCAAACAAAGAGAACATATAAAAATGCTTTCAAAATATATTGTATTTTCCATGCTTTCTGTGGTCCTATAACCATACATTAATAGATATTGTTGGGGGAGGGTTGTGTTTATGTGTGTGTAAGCAAATGGTGTTTCTGATGCAAAAATTGGAAAGGCTTAAACATAGTACAACATGCACATGTCTTTGGATATTCATGATTACCTTTTTCTGGCACTCCAGTTTTGAGAAGGCTCACCATTGTAGTGCGTCAGCTAACCAGTCCTTTGCGGTGTGTGAAAATCGATTTGGCTAGTTACTAATAAACTTTATGTAACCACGAACAATTATATAAACTTAGTAGTAGCAAGAAATAGAATACAATTGTTTATAAAAAGTATTAAGTTTACTTTTGAAACTGTATTCATTAAAATAGGAAAAATGAGTAAGAGGTAATAATGAGAAGGCTCGTTTACCCCCAAATATAATAAATTTTAAATACAAAATATAGAACATTCATCAATTCACTTATCCGTTAATGTAACCTTTAACGGATACAGCTAGTACATTCGATTAACTAAAGGCGGAAACTAACAAAAGGAAGTAAAGAAAGTGGGTTCACCTTAGCTTCCATGTGCATTTCCTATAGGACAGATTAGAAATGAAACTTACTTCTCTCCAGCGTTCCCTTGGTGGGGAGCTGTGGAAGCTGCCGACCCCGTCTTCCTGCCACAGGAGTACTTGATGGGCTGGTTTGGACAGACCCAGTGCGAGGATGTGACCTACAAAATACACCATTAATATTCACTTTCAATAGCATGAGTTAAATATTTTCAATATATTTGGCTCATATGATAGCAATGTAAGTGTAATTTTAAAAGAGGCTCAGCTGCAGATTAAAAAGGTTAAGAAGGCAGGACAAAATATGGATATTTGGATGATTATCTAGACAACGAAAGATGTCCATATTTGGCGTAATATGCATACACACAGATACATGCACACAAAATCCTACAGTCAAATCTATGGAATTATTTATGTAAATTCGTATTCAATCCACAGAAAAGCAGGAGTATTCTGCAGCTCAGAAAAATAAAAAGTAATGCTTTACATTTCTTTCTACCAGGTTTCAAGCTCTCACAGCTAGCTTCCCTCCCTTGATCCAAGGAGATTTTTACACAGGCTTTAAATGGATTTCCCTTGGTAAAAAAGGTCTCACAAAACTACAAAATAAAGTCCTGAACAATTAAAGGTTCAACTAAAGATGATTTGAGTTAATATAAGATTTGGATTGATAGAAAGAAACTAAATATCTAGTTTTACTGACTCATTCTGATGTCTAATGGACATAAACAATTTCTCATTCTGTAGGAGAAGACCATGATAGTTATGAGGTGTGTTAGGTGGGGGTTGACCCAGGACTCCTGATAAATGAGAAATCACGATACAAATGCAGTCAGGACAGTTCATAAACAGATTACAATGGCAGTCACACACTATTATATCCACGGAATATAAATAGTGTGCTTACACTGAAAAGGTTAGTATCGGTTGTCATTAGTGATCAGCCAAGGATGAGAGAAGAGACCATTTAGCTGCTGGGAAAATAAAATGGTGTGCTGGCGGGGCAAAGGGGGGAGTTAGTCTGATTGATTTATCTTTCACCTCGATAAGGCAGGTGAAGGAGGGGCGGATCTTCCCGTCATTAATGAAGGCATCGACCTCATGAGGTTTGTGTCGGGACGCTCAGTGGATCTGGAGCGGGCGGTGGTCCGCTCCGGGAGAGGCCGCTGTTCTGTTGATCTGGATCTGTGATATGGCTGTCTAGCTGCTGCTTCACAAGCCCTGCAACGTTAGTCAAAAAGCAGCTCAGTGACCTTCTGTGCCCTTCTGCTATTGGTTATTAAACTGACTTTGAAAAAGGTCATGGTTTAAAATTTACTGAGTATGTAAAAAGAGTTTCTGCTTCCCCAATGCACTCGGAGAAAATTGTCACTGAATTTCCTGAAAGGTTTCTAAGGAGTCCCAGTCTATGCTTCAGAGCAATTCCCAGTTAGTAGATAAGGGGTGTTTGAATCAGTGACCAACACAACTGTCTACTTTGCAAAATGAGTCCCTAAATGAAGTATTCTACCTGAAAAGAATTCAAGGACTTTTCATCACATTTCAGAGAGAGAGGAGAAAAGCCATAGAAGTACTAATTTTCAAGGCCATAAGGCTGTTTATCTGTGTACCAACTAAGACACTGAAAAGGCATTAAGCACAATCATAATAGACCAATCCACATGAACATTTAAACAGGAGGAGCAAAATGCTATAGAAAACAACGCAACCGAGTGTGTTGCCATGTTTACATACGGTCCACTAGAAAAACCACAGCCATGTCGGACAGTCGGCAACCTGCCTTCATGCACACCAGTGAAGCTGCTCAGTCCAATTCAGAATTATTGAAATGAAAATGGTTCTCACAAAGAATGGTCTCTTTGGGTACAAATAAATCAAAAAACAACACTTAATACTTCTGGAAAGGCTGCTGAAATTTAAGTAACATATAATTGCTGATTTTTCTTTCTCAAATTCAGCAAAATGCTCTCACACGTACCATAGATTAGTTTAACACCAGCCCCACAATCTGTGAGACAGGGCCCCAAACACTAGCTC
Organism: Cryptotis parvus; assembly: GCA_021461705.1. NCBI lineage: Eukaryota > Metazoa > Chordata > Mammalia > Eulipotyphla > Soricidae > Cryptotis > Cryptotis parvus. The sequence continues at coordinate 13,043 of JAJIBD010007069.1, read as the reverse complement.
TGCCTATACAACTCCAAAGAAATGAGTACTGCAAGTGCATTTCACACTGAACTCCCCTGACCTAGTAGTCACACACAGAAACGCTCTTACAGAAATCAGAGGAAGCAGAAATCGCCCTCAAAATTATCAAGTCAGGGACTGCGTCCTCCTGACTAATAAATTCCCTAGTCTTATTTTTTGATCATTTAAAATGTAGATAAAGAAAAATGGAATGGAAAGGATGCAATTTCCTAAATGTAATTAATTATATGATATCTAATTCAGGACCAGTAGACATTAAGTTATCTTTGTTAAATTTACCCAAAACTCTTAGGGTAACATATATATCAAATAACTCTGAGGTATTTTTAAATACCACAAAGTGATTTATTTCCAAAGTTTAAAATTTTTATAGAAGGGTATGCAGAATAGACTTTAATTGGCTTAATAGTTTTCAAATATTTTAGGGTATGTATTCTGTGTCTACTTTCATTACAACAGAAAACTAGGATCAGAGACATATACATATATATGTGCATATACTAAGGTCCTTAAAATTTATTTCTGGTGCATATCAATATTTATAGTGTTTTAGACTTCCTTTTAAGTCAACAATAAACATCTTCAAAACCTCGTGGAATATCCATAAATGTCCTAACAGAAATTTGTGCTAACTTTTTATTATGTTTACAAAACTGGATTTATTCTGATTATGTGAACCAATTCTTTCAAAAGGAAAGCAAAATGTTAATACAATTTGATTTATTTTATGCCATTTTTACAGTAACTGAAGTATATAGTTGTGAGTGAAATCCTTAAGACTGTTTTAACTGTGTTGAAATGTTCTATGTTTACTTTGTTTATTTTCCCCCAATTGTGTGTGTGTGTGTGTGTGTGTGTGTGTGTGTGTGCTGCACCTCTACATCTGGCTATGCCCAGAGATCACTACTGGCTGGGAGGACCATATGTGGTGCATGGGAACAGACTTAGATTAGCCACACACATGGCAAGTGTCCTGCCTGCTGTATTATCTCTCTGGCCCAGTTCTATGTCCTTTAAAGGGAATGATAATAAAGCAGACAGGTTACTCCTAAGGAAATATCCCTTTAAAATATCCTTAGAAAGAGAAGATACAGAACTCTCACATGTGGAATATAAAGAAACAGAGAAAGGAGCTAACAAACGCCCCAGACAACAGAAACTGAGAACTGGCCTTCAGTAGGAAGCTTATCATGGCGGGGAACTGAGGTGGACAGGGGCTGAATGAAAGGCGGTGACATGGACAGTGGTGAGGGAAGCAGACTCTTTGGTGGCAGCTCTGGTCCAGGAACATTTTGTGCATGAAATTCTACATTAATGATACTGTCAATCACTGTGCCTAAAACTCTCCTTACTAAAAGAAAATTGTTTAAAATGTTCATTATATTTCCACTCCTCAACTAACTTGAATTAAATGATTTCACTAGTACAAAAATAGTTAATATTTAAAACTAAAATAAAAGTAAAATGTACCCATGTGTATGTTTAGCTGAGTAAGTAACTGGAGAGGTAATATTTTGAAAACTATCTTATGTGTTTAGAAATCTTATAAGTATTATAAGCATAATGTAGCCATAATAAAAATCTAAAATTTGGGGGCAATAACCTGTGTATATAAAAGTGCATATTTATATGCATATTTATATGCACTTATATATACAATAACATGGAAGATATAAGTGCATATTTTCATAAAGTGATAATAAAATAAAATATACTACAATTTTTTCATGCTAACCATAAAGTATAAAATAAAGTTAAATCTTAAAAACTCTTGCTTGTACTATTTTATCACTGCTCACAAAAGAGAGCAAGACAAAACCCTTGTCAAGAATATCTGAGAATGGCCAGAGCGATAGCCCAGCGGATAGGGCGTTTGCCTTGCACGCAGCTGGCCCATGCCAGCCCGGGTTCAATCCCTGGCATCCCATATGTTCCCCGGCACCACCAGGAGTGACTCCTGAGTGCAGAGCCAGGAGTAACCCCTGAGCATCGCCGGTATGACCCCCCAAAAAAATAAAATAAAATAAAATCTTAAAAAATGCAAATGATGGCTTCTAAGTGTAAGTAGTGCAACCCACAATGTGTGGGAGAAGGAGGAGAGAGAGAGAGGGAGAGAGAGAGAGGAGATAAAGAACCTGCCATTTAGGCAGGATGTGGGAGGGGGAGGGAATTGGGGACATGGGTGGTGGTTGAGGGGCACTGGTGGAGGGCGGGGTGCTGGAACACTTTGTGACCGAAACCCCCAAGCGTGAACAATGTTGTAATTGTATATCTCACGGTGGTATAATAAAATGTTAAAAAAAAATAAAAAAAAACTTAAAAAAAAAAGAATATCTGAGAAAATACCGTGTAAATAGGAATATTATTCTTGTGATAGATTCATTTATCCTAGATCGCTATAACATCTCTCTACAGATTTCTGCCCAGTTAAATATAAATTCCATGTATTCTTTAAAGTTAAACTATTAAAATAACAGAAATATCTAGTCAAAAAAGTAAACAATAACTTTATGTAAATGTATATTGATAAGCTACCCTTAATGTAGAAGAAAATACAGCATGATCTATAAATTATTTTATCATCAAAAAGATGTATTCTCATATCTAGAGAAAAGTTCTTAGTTATTACTAAAACTAGCAATAAGAAAAATTATATATCTCTATGTCCTCAAGAAAATTTGAGATAATCACAATACTAAATAATACAGATATATGTATTATTAAATAGGCAAAATGAAACATTTTACATATGAATGTCTTCAATTTAAATATCTGTAATTTTCAAAACAAGCAAGGCTGTATGCCCAGTTACAAGTAACATGCAGCATACTGATACATACTGATACATATTTAAAATATGTATTTTTCTTAATTGAGAGCTAATATAATTATTATTATCTGTTAAATTATTATTTTATTTAAACTTCCATTTCAGTGGGTCTAGTAGCTTTTGTCAAATATAAGATATTCAGAGTGTTCTTGAAGGTGTTTGCCCTACATTTTCATAACCAAGAACACAAAAATTCCACAAAGCAATAAACATTTCTAAGCTGCATCTCCAAACAACCATGATATACAGTTTTCCTGTGATATGAGTAATTTAATGAGGCATGGTGCTCAGACTAGGAATCCTGAGTGTTTTGTCCAATGATTTCACTGATCTATTTTGCACGACTGACTCATGGGCCTTCCTCTGAAAGCTTTCCCTGGCGAGTGGAATGTGCGTACACAGGCAAACCCCTCAGCTCTGCTGCCTGCAGATACAGCTGCCACTTCAAGGGAGTTCATCCACCATCGGGAGAGCAGAGAGACCATTGGCCCCAGACTACTCCTGCCCCTGCCAAACACACACATCACTTGATCACTTGAATCCAGTTATTCATCGATTTGCTCAAGCGGGTGCCAGTAACATTTCCAAACAGTAACAGAAACACACACATAATCAAAATAAAATGGGGGGAAGAAAAGAAATGCACACCTTTTAAGACATAAATACAATATCAGCTGTCTCTGGCTCTACTAATGACTGGATCAAAATCATTAATAAAGAGTGACCAGAAACAAGAAAAATAAGAGAAAAATTAAAGCAAGGAAAATAAGCCTCATTATCAAGAGTTGAAACTATCAACAGAACTCGAACTAGAACTGACATGATGTTGGAAATAGAAGACAGGGAATTTAACATGAATCTGATTGCTATGTAATAGACTCATTCATAAGAAATGTTGAGGTCGCCTTGCATGTATGATTTTATTATGTTTAATAAATCTAAGTATAGGAAAAAAGAGTTAAATGAAGATATTACAAATGAAAAAAAGTAAAATATGACAAAATGTTACAAAATTATCTTGGAGTCAGTTTATGAAGTTCTTAATGTCACCTTAAGAGACTAGACAGGATTTACATTGGAATGAAACCAAAACCTTTGCAAATAGGTCATTTTTGTTTAACTAATAGGTTGTTTAATTAAGCAGTAATATATGGGCTGAATTGGAGTAGGGAAAGGTTGTTTTATAGTATTATAGGTATTTAATAGGTATTAAAATAGAGTCAGTATGATTAACAAATTACATTGTACAAGAGACACAACATATAGTACACAGAATATATGCAAAAGATGAAACTAAAAATAATATTAGGGTTAGAAGGAATCTCAGAAGTCACTTAATATAATCTCTTTCATTTTATAAACTACGAGTCACAGAAACTTGGACAAAATTGCATTCTTAGATGGTTTTTGAGATTAAAAAAAAACACCTGAATTAGGATTTCATAAAGTCTAAATCTTACTTAACTGAGTTTTTTGATGATAGGGATGGTTTCATTTTTAATCTTCAAAAATGTTTGACAGAATAACCATATGAATTAAATAACTGAAATAAAGGGAAAAATCTGAAATTCCCACCTTGCAAAACGAAAATGATGTTCTATTAATAAAAAAAGGAGTATTCTGGGAAGAATAACAGTAACTTCAGGTATGGACTTAAATCCTAAGCGCTGCAAAAGATTCTTGTGCAGGTAATAGAAGAGTTTGGTCTTTAAAAGAGAAAGGATTATCTTTTAGAAAACATGTGAGATGTTACTATACAGTATTAATACTTGACTATTCATTAATTTATTCATTCTTTCACCCTATATTTATTATTGGAAGATATATTATGAGCTGGGCATGGTAGGGGGTGAGAGAAATTTTGGGCAAAGTCATAGAGACAATTGGACACATGACCAAATATAACCAGACAACTGAGGACATGATAGGAAATAGTGAAGTAGACATGTGTAGTCAGAGAGAAAATGTGAATTAGAGTAATTAATACTATCTTGGAAAAGCTAAAGAAAGAGGTGATTGCCAGTGGCAGATGCAAAGAATCAGTAAGAAATAATTAATAGAAGGAAACAAGAGAATTAGGAGGGAGTCAGAGCGATAAACACAAATGCAGCATCAGTTGTCATGACAAAGAAAGCACCTGAGAAATATCAATACAAACATAAGGTAAGAGGAAGAAGGTAGCTCGGGGAGGGTGAGTTACTGAGACCTGAGGAAGGGCTCTTAGAATAGCTTCATAGATGGGGAAGCTAGAGAAAACGACTCCCAGTCCTGGAAGCAAGGCAACTTAGGATAAGCTTAGGTATTTTCTGTAAATGGTTTCTATACAAGCATCTGATCTCTGTAACTCTTAGTTAACATGCACCATTTACTAGTTATTAATTAGTTCATAGGCATTACCTTAGATGAGAGATATTAACTCTTAATAGGAATTCCCAATTCCTTCTGATATCTTCACTCTAAATGCTCTGCCTCCTCTTTCAAACCATTCTTATCTCCTTCAATTTTTAACCATTGACAACAAACATCCTTACCCTCCCCTCTCTGCAGAATATTTCTGCCATTTCTATCTGAATAAACATTGAGCTCAACTTTGCTTCCTGTGGAGTCTTCAATGTGCAGAAGTTCCTTCCTCTTTCACATCTCATAATTCTAGCATCTCGGAAAGAGACTGTCTCCCAGAGCCCTGCCCTCAATCCAGCTATGGAAATTCTGGGAGAGTTTAGTGCTCATGAAGAAAGCTTGCACACCGTTGATCATAGTTTGATCCCTAGCACAGCATAACATCCCCAAAATGTTATGAAAGCACTGCCAGGAGTGACCCTTGGACACAGAGCCTGGACACTGCCAGGTGTGACCCCAAATACACACACACAAACAGAGGGCAATAATGTAGCAAGGGAATTAAAAGTATTGTTGAGAATGGATTCAACCTCTGGATATGTAATAAGTGAGGAAAAACAGAGGCTGAGGAATGAAGGCAAAGATTAGAAAAAACGGCGTTCTCTAGGGGCGACAAAAGGAGCAGTGAGGAAGAAATAACTTAATGAAAGAACAAGGAGAAAACATGTGCATCATTGGTCCTGAAGCAGGTTATATAAAGCAAGATTTCAGAGAGAACGGTTTTAAGAGTGGTTAAGATTTAGAGTAGGGCCAACAGTAGGGTCATGTGAATGAGACTGGCTACTGGGCAGCAAAAGTCAATCCTTCCAAGCTGAGACACTGGTAAGAATCATTTTCTTTCTTCTAACTAGAACGTTATGAGGAGAGTCTCAAGGGAGTGAGTGACAGGATGGGGAAAGGATGGTTCAGGTACATACTAGCATCGTCCCTCGGGTTGGTGGTAGAACTTAAGAAGAGGCACTGGGGCCGGAGTGATAGTCTAGCGGGTAGGTCGTTTGCCTTGCATGCAGCCGACTCCAGGTTCGATCCCTGGCATCCCATATGGTCGCCCACACAGTGCCAGGAGTTATTTCTGAGTGCAGAGCCAGGAGTAACCCTGAGCATCACTGGGTGTGACCCAAAAAGCAAAAAAAAAAAAAAAAGAGGCACTAAACCAGGTGCTTAAAGTTTCAGTGACTGTAATAGTCTAGCCAAGACGTCAATAATAATTTCTGAGTGTGGTGCCAGGTGCTTTACTTACAAAGGCACAGGGGCTAGAGTAAAGACAAAAAAATACAGAACCTGGGACTGGAGCGATAGCTTAGTGAGTAGAGCACCCGGCTTGCATGCAGCCACCCGAGGTTTTACCCCCAGCTCCCATGTGGTCACCTGAGCACACCAGAGTGATCTCTGAGCCAGAGGCAGGAGTAAGCTCTGAGCACAGTCAGTTGTGCCCCCAATATTTTAAAGCATAGAGTGTAGAGCACAGGAGAATGGACAGAGAGTAGGCAAACTTTTACATATTCAACAATTACAGAATCTCTTCAATAGATGCAGATGGGCAATCAAGGACTAGGCAATCGGAAAGTGAGCCACATAACAAATTGTCAATCACTGGGAAATAAAAGCAAAGAAAGAGATGTTTCACTGAAAAATGAGCAAAGCATTTACTAATTCCGTGGAAGCAGTAACTGTTGCATATACATTAAGAAGGCAGTGAGTCTGCCAGAATATGGAAGGTACATAATCAGATTACAAAATCTACTGTTTAGGTCTATACATAAGTGTGAATTCTATTTACAAACTGAATCATCTGCATGATGGCAAATTTCATAGTGTAAAGGTATACAGCAATTTGTTTCCTAAATCTGATTCCTTAACTGTGAATTATTTTACAAAAAATATGATCATGTGTTTCCTCACTGCAGACCAAATAAAAGGTACCAAAAGAAAAACTCACAAATGTACCCTCCAAATCAGGCTAATTTTACCTTGGTGGCATAGTGGTGAGTCAAGTTTCCTTCCAAAAGAGGTGAATTATTCTGAGGTTTACAATTTGAGCAAATATATGAATTTGATAAACTAGAGCTGATCAAGATATGAATCTATGTACATTGATGAGTTGAATAAATAATATGAGGCAAAAAATCACTGATGACTGAGACTAACACAAATAAAGGGTATAAAAAACTAATGTGGTGCATGATCTTAACTTACCCTGAATGTAGAAATACAAGAAGAAGCAGAATAAGTCCATGATCAATAACATCTCATTTTTGTCACCCATATTAAGATGACCTTAGCCAATTACCAGGGCAATTATGTAAATAATTTCCCCACATTTTGTAAGACAAATATAAGATCATTGCAGCCAAGGAATATTTGAATGCAATATACAGCAATTACATAAAGAACAAAAAAATTCACGTTAAGGCAAATAAACATAAAATAGACTAAAATATTCAAAAGAAAATTAAATTTAGCATTAATCACTACATATAATTAGACTAGAAAACACTAAACTTCAATTATACTTACTGAAAGACATACTAAAACTCAAATTATTGGGAAAATTAAAATTTATATCATTTTCCTAACATGAATTCAGTCCTTAGGAAGATATTCATTACTTTCAATTATCATTTTTCTAAACTCTTTCATTGTCAACTTTTAATTATTCAGTAGGACAAAAGTAGTCACACATAGTCCAAAAAAAACAGTCAAACTGAGTACAGCAAGCGATTCCTTATCCTAATTGGATCCACCACCACTGCTGTTCTCTCCTCTGTTAAAGGCTCTCCATGTGTTGGGAATGAATTGTTTCAAATCCCTAAAATTACATAGATCTTTGAGCAATGATAAACGTTAGACACCATCTTTAACCTTCTCTTTCTAATTAATGTTCCTTTCTGTTAAATGCCTGGAAGTAGAATTCCCTTAAGGTTAGAGAGAATGATGGTGGAACAGAAATGAATCATGCTATCCCCACAGATCATTCACTGTGACCAAGGAGTGAGCACAAGGACCTCGAACTGATAAAAGCAACTTAAGCACTGCGGTGATTTGCTCCTCTCCTACAATGGGATGTGGAGAAGTGTGTAAGACATATACAGACAGATCCAACACTATCGTTTATCTAATGATGAGCTCTGCTGAGGAAGTCGAATCAATTGCAATAAAAATTTTTAACACCTTTAGATAATTTTTAAATGCATAAGTTTTTCTAAGCAACCTAAAATTCATTGTTATTGTGGTAAAGTTTTAGACTCCTCAAAGAGATGGCTCTAATTAAGGAAAAGTTATAACTTTAATGTTCTTCTAAGATTTGTATTTGACTGATACTCTACTGTTTAACACAGATTAAAATTCTGTACTTCAGTGAGACCACAGAGTGAGAAATAAAAATGAAAAAGAAAATTTTATAATTTCAATAAACAGACACATGCAATTCTACGCACAGACTCAATTGTAAGAAAAATATACCTGCCATCTCTGTGGTGGCGTTCAATGGGCTGACTGTATCTGGAGCGAGGTAGAGTAAGAAAATGACTGCAAGCATGCAGAAACAAGAACATAAATGAGACTCGGGAAAGAAATCAAAAAGTATAGTTTAACTTTTTATAAAGTTAAGACTCAAAAAACATAAGCAGATAATAAGAAAAGTAAATAGTTTGTTAATAAAAAAGCTTGCTTCTTCCTCCAGATGTCCATTGCAATATGGCAGTGCTAAAAGTAAAAGTCTACTAAGTGTTAGAAAATAAAGGAAAACAAATCAAGATTTAGATAAATCATATTTCAAAACAAAATTATATCAATGATTATTCAAAGAGCTTTAGCTACTACTTATAAAATGTTATATAATTCAGAAGCTTTCTCAATAATTTGGAGAGGTGATGAGGTAAAAATGATCAAAAACAGGAAAATTTAAGAATACTAAAAGAATATTTCTAATACTCATATTCTGATTTTTGCAAGATGACTATTCTCTAATAATTAAAAATAACGGCGCTTCCAAATTCTACTTAGTAATGAATAAAATGATTCAAATTACTTAATTATTGATTCTATTTAATGATTCATTGGCTAGCCTCCATTTTTCCACTTACCGTGTTTATCAGGCTTAATAATAGACGCTCTTGGCTCTGATCCACTGGACTCATGACTATCACTAGCCACAATGGCACTGACCTTTCCATCTATCTATAGCCGATTCTCTTCTTTACAGTAATTTAAAATTTTCTATTTTCTTAAACTTTGAATATTCAAACTCTTAACTTTAACAGATGATCATATTATGCACCAGTAACAATGGAAATCTCTCAATTTAATTGCAGTTAGAGCGTCGCTTGTCCTTTTCTTCTGCACCAAAGGAAGAAACTGCTACCTACGATCCTGATCCCCCCATAAACCATTTGCTATTGTTACTGTTTCAGACCTTCCTTTCTGACTTTCACTTTGTCAGAAAACATATCTCTAAAAGGCTTCGACAATTTTTACCGCCAGCCCCACCCTTCTCATCCATAGACGTAAGTTCATTGTAAAACGTCTGTCCTGCCATTCTCCAGAAGGTGTCCTCTGACTGCTCTCAGGGAGATGCTAAAACCAGCCCACTTCTGCTTAGCCAGAGAACACTTATATTTGGAACTAGATGTGACTCTCAACCTTGATTTCTCCATACTCCTTCCTCTCTTGTTTATATTCCTTTTTGGTGTTAAAAATGGCATTTATCCGACAATCTGCTATGTACACTGATAAAACTTTGATTACTTTATCCCATAAAAACTTTTTACTATAGGTTCTCATAGTCCCACATAGAGAGAAATTGAGGTTGTACTTGCCCGAATTCAGAGTGAGCAGCAGTGTTGGCCTAAATTTATGACTTTTCCTTAGAGTGTGAGGGACACAGAAGGCTCCCAAGTTGTGTTTAGGAGGTCTGGGGTTCCTCTTGGGGACTTTGGATGAAGGTTCAATACAAGGTTCCAAGGATGAGTGCGACTAGGGTTCTGTTCTTTGGGGGGGACTATCCAGGCCATACCTTCCTGTGTTTAGAGGACCTCCAGTGCCATACCTGGTAGCTCTGAGGACTATGTGGTGTGGAGGATTGAACTGGGGTTGGCTGCAGGCCCTGCATGTGCCTTAACTCCTATATTATCTCCCCAACCTCGAAATTCAGGGCTTCTGTAACACAACCACCCTCTTCACATTTAGCATCCAGCCTTTCTAAACGCTTCCTTGTGTCCACCTACTAGATTCACTTTCTCCCTATATTCATTAGAGCAGGGGCTTCCTAAGATATGTTCTTCAGCATTTTTACAATTCAGCACGTTTTCTTTGGTTGTTTTAAAGATTTAAATGCTCACTTTATTTTAATTTTGATTTTAATTTAAGCTTCACTAAACATTTGCAGGCACTTTCTGTCCTCTCCTGTTCTTTTCAGTTGCCTTGAGTATTAGGTTAACATGCTTAGGAAAATACTAAATATTAATTAGGAGACTTGTGCAAAACATTAGTCTACTTGGATATCTGGTATGGATTTGGAAGTGAGGGTTCTAGAGCAGCAGCTTTTGAAGCACTTTTGAGAAGACCACAGTTTTGTCATAAAGGGCACATTAAATAAACCAATAGTTATGAATCCAATGAAACTTGAATTCCATTAAAATGTGTGCAGTTAAAGATGAAGCAAAGAGCTCCGGCCTGACCCATTTGGCTTTACTCTTCTCTCTGACAGCAGCAGAGCCTCTGTCTCCAACAGTCACTGTAGTTTCAACACAGCTCTTGTAGAAACTATTTTGCAGGCCAGAGAGATCTGTCAAAGGGCTGGAACAGAAACCTTGTAGGACTGAGGCCCAAGTTAACCAACACTGCACAGTGCCCTGGACATGGCCAGGGAGAGTCCTGGTGGTCCTCAGATCTACTTCTGTGGTCCCTGCACCGCTTCTCAGGTCTGCACAGCCGGACTGCCACAGAAAGGGGCCTCAAATTCCCCAACAGTATCAGGTAGGCACATAGTATATTTCTTATTCTTCCAATATAATGTCCCCTAGGGGTCTGACATAATACTACAGCTATTACTCTTGATGACAACTTAATTACATTTTTTAACTTTTTGTTATATGGAGGGTTTCCCTAGCAGTGCTCAGGTGGCGCACAGGTTCCTCCCAGCGAGTCTCATTCAACAGGTTGGTGGTTGAATGCAAGGACCCAAGGAAGCAGTGCTGCTCAGGCCCTTGGGTGCTTACCTGGGCTACCCTGATGGGCGTTTGAGGGGGCTCCAGATCTGCACCTGGCTAGCTGGGGGATCATGTGGTGCTCAGGACTGATCTGAGATCTGAGACATGCAAGGCGGAGGTCTTAAGCCCTGAACTATCTTTACATTTCCCTGTTTTCACACTCAGTCACTCACCAGACAACTCTGTCTCTTCTTTCCCTTTATGCCTCCCTCTACATTAACGCGGGCTCATCACATCAATGAAAACAGTGATGATGAGCTGCCTGAGCAGGAAGTGTAGTCAGCCTACAAGTGCCAAAGTAGCTTTTCCTAAAGTTTCCTTCCTTCAGACCCCAACTCTCCTGATCTAATCTAGCTTCCAGACTTCTGAAATATATTTGCAAGTTATAGCTCAGATTATGTAGGTACTTTGCTCAAAATCCTTCAGTGGTGCCCAATATTTCACTTGATCACTTGATCACTTGAATCCCGTTATTCATCGATTTGCTCGGGCGGGCGCCAGTAACATTTCCATTGGACCCTATCACGTGCCAATGTAGCCCAATGGCATCTGGTTGATTGAGGAATATGAAGAGCCTCAAACCGTTCCTTCAGGGTCTTAACAAGGAAGTCTGACCATCTTGTAGGTAGGCAGCCACGTGATCTTTTGTTTTTTTTTTTTTTTGTATATCTTAAAACTTTATTTTTTTTAATTTTTTTATTTTTACAATTACAAAGATATACAATTAAAAAGTTCATAAAAGTTCATATTTGGGTTTTGGTCATACAGTTTAGCAGCACCCATCCCGCCACCAGTGCCCATCTCCCCACCACCAACGTCCCGGTTCCCTCCCCCTCCCCCAGCCCTCCTCCATGGCAGGTTCTTTATTTCTTTCCCATTTCTCTATCTTTCTCTTTTCCTTCCTCTCCAGACTATGGATTACAGAACATACATTAAAGGGTTGTCATGTGTATCCTTTTGCCTCTATTTAATGCTCAGTTCTAGGTTGGCATTAGTACCCTCACAATTGTTAGCACACTGTTCCATTTTCTGTCTTACCTAGCCTCTGAAACCTACACGTTTGTGATAATTTCCACCTTTGACAGGACCTCCTGATCTATGTTTCACTTGACCTTGGATATTGGTATCATAATATGTACCTATATATTTATGTTATGCAGATAAATGCAGTCATTCTGTAACTGTCTCTCTCCTTCTGGCTAATTTCGCTCAACATAATCTTCTCCATGTCCATCCATTTGTAGGCAAATTTTATAACTTCATTTTTCATAACAGCTGCATAGTATTCCATTGTGTAGATGTACCAAAGCTTTTTTATCCAGTCATCTATTTTCGGGCACTCGGGTTGCTTCCAGATTCTGGCTATTGTGAATAATGCTGCTATGAACATAAAAGTAGGGATGGTTGTTTCCGCTGCGTATTTTTGGTTTCCCAGAGTAGATTCCCAGGAGTGGTATGGCTGGGTCAAATGGGAGTTCAATTTCTAGTCTTTGGAGGAATGTCCATATTGTTTTTCCAGAAAGGCTGTACCAGCCGGCATTCCCACCAACAATGGATGAGTGTCCCCTTTTCCCCACACCACG